>CAVLGL010000091.1:11748186-12013812 GCA_963668995.1 Parnassius mnemosyne | reverse complement strand
CATAGTGGAAGAGGCGATTAGGGAAACGCGCAGTACGCCTCTCGAGAATCGACCGCGACTTCCCCGTATACCCCTAAGCAAGCGGAATCGGGCTGTCGTGAGGGCTCTCAACCCAATGCTGGTGACCTATATGGAAGCCAGCCGGGACCTTTGCGAGACGGACTCAATTCTTTTTGGCGCCGCACTGGCAGTTTGCCGTATTATTGGCGCCAAACTTCCCAAGGCTGGACGCGCTACTAGACAAAGTAGCGCCATCCCAGCCTGGAGAAGAAGAATTGAGGACCGTATCGCAAAGGCAAGGGCCCTCATCGGCAGGCTGATAAGCTTCAGGTCGGGCAATAATAGGCCGAGAATTGTGCGCACCGTCAGGATGGCGTTTGCTGGGACAAACATCAGTTTGTCCCAGCCGGATATAACGCAAAAACTGACGGAGCGCATAGACGACCTGAAGCAGAGAATCGCTGCTTGGGGGAAGCGGATTCGGCGATATACCGAGAGGTCAACACGGTTCAACCAGAATCGTCTCTTCCAGAGTGATCAAAAGAGGCTCTATGAATCATTGGAGCGACCAATGGTACGTGGAACGGGCCCAGCACCGAATCAGGCCGACACTATCGCATTCTGGCGCGGCCTGTGGTCAGAGCCCGTAAACCACAGTGAGGGCCCTTGGACGGAAGTTGTGGCGAGTCAGTGTGCGAATGTTACGCCCATGGACCCCGTCATCATTACGCCGGATGACGTAGCTGAGGCGGTCCGTAGGGCCCCGAACTGGAAAAGTCCGGGACTCGACGGACTGCATCACTACTGGCTGAAGGGGTTCGTGGTGTGTCACGCTGTTCTCGCCCGACAGTTTCAAGAGGCTCTCGACCAAAAGTCGCTCCCGAGCCTCTTCACTACTGGGATCACTCATCTGGTTCCTAAAGACCGAGATTCCACAGACCCGAGCAAATACCGCCCCATAACGTGTCTACCTACCATATACAAGACACTGACATCCATTTTGAGCGTGAGAATCACTCGTCACCTGAACTCAAATCAGGTGATGTCGCGCGCTCAAAATGGATGTCGGGGCGGCGGTCGTGGAACCAAGGAACCACTCCTCATTGACGCGGTCATTGGCAAGGTGGTTAAACGCAACCGTCGGAACCTCTCCGCCGCCTGGATAGACTACAAAAAGGCATTCGACTCGGTGCCTCATACATGGCTGAAGAGGGTCCTCGAGCTGTACAAGGTTGACTGTACAGTTCGAGACTTCCTCGGGCAGTGTATGGGGCAGTGGAGTACGATCCTTTGTCATCTAGGCGAGCGGATGACGGCTGCGGAGAACCACATAAGGATAAGAAGGGGTATCTTCCAGGGCGATTGTCTGAGTCCAATCTGGTTCTGCCTCTCTCTGAACCCTCTTAGTACCTTACTGGAGGGTTCCGGGAGGGGATTTCAGCTTCGGAGAGGAGGTACAAAAGTGACCCACCTTTTCTATATGGATGATCTCAAGTTATTCGCCTCCAGTCGCTCTCATCTTATGGAATTGCTAAACATCACTTGTGATTTTAGCAATTCTATTAGAATGGAGCTGGGGACGGATAAGTGTGCGATCCTCCATGTCGAAAGGGGTAGGGTTGCTAACTCTGAGGGCATAGACTTATCTATGCCCATCAACATAAAGACCCTATCCGAGGCTGAAACATACCGATACCTGGGTATGTCACAGAACATAGGTATCGATGAGGCGGACATGAAACGGTCAGTTTGCGGTGTGTTTTATGCACGCTTGACAAAAGTGCTCAACAGTCTTTTGTCGGGCGTTAATAAGACACATGCATATAACGGTTGGATCATGCCTGTTCTCATGTATACCTTTGGCATGCTCAGGTGGACTCAGACCGAACTGAACGCTCTGGACAGAAAAGTCCGCACTATAATGACGTCCCACAGGATGCATCATCCGAGATCGTCAGTAATGAGGCTGTACTTGCCGCGGAAGCATGGTGGGCGCGGCTTTTTAAGCGCGCTTACCATGCATAATCGCGAAGTGTGCAGCCTCCGTAATTACTTTCTGACGAGAGCGGATGATCCATTCTATAGGGACGTTATTTCTTGTGATAAAGGACTTACCCCTCTATCCTTAGCCAACGAGCAATGGCAAGACCCGGCAGTACAGAGCATTTCCGACCGGGAGACCGTATGGAAGGAGAAGGAGCTCCACGGGAGGTTCTACAAGGCTCTACATGAGCCTTGCGTAGACACAGTCGCCTCCCTCCACTGGCTACGTTTCGGTGACCTCTTTGGGGAAACCGAGGGTTTTGTCTGTGCGATACGGGTCTGGGCGTCTCCCGTTAATTGACGCCCAAATTAATGGATGATGGATGAAAATAAAACGCGCATAGGGCCGCTACCTGGGGGTCGCCGGGGCGCGTCTGGAGCTGGCGCTGGACGTGACAGCATGCGAGCCGCCAGCCGAGCGCGAGGTGCTGCACGACCACCTAGCAACCCCTCGCGTCCATCATCCCCACCAGACGGCTTGGTGTCGGCGGGGTCCTCTCGGACTCGGCAAGCGGCACCCGCCGCTGGTGGAGTACGCCGCATGCGTTGGACAAAAAATATGAACATTAACGCATTGCGGGCGTACTATAGGGTGAAGGGGGAAGAAACTGGAGGGATAGCGTATCGGGCTCGGATGCATCGCTTTTTTGCTGAGCTTGAGCCGTCAGTTCCCGTCACGGAGCAAAACCTGGCAGACCGAGTTCGGTACATCATACGCTCGAAAATATTTGATGATGCCGAACTCGAACGACTACGGCGTGAGGCTATTCCCTCATCGAATGAACCGGCTATAGCTGGGGATGCGGCTCCTCAGGCCACAGACCAGCAGCCACATATAGAGGGCGCCATGGATCTCCCCGCTCTAGTTGATTCAGGCGATGATGGAATGGTCACCCAAGAACTAGAGCAGATGAGGAGTAAATTAGAGGAGGCGATTGTGGAAACGCGCAGTACGCCTCTCGAAAATCGACCGCGACTCCCGCGCATACCCCTAAGCAAGCGAAATCGGGCTGTCGTGAGGGCTCTCAACCCAATGCTGGTGACCTATATGGAAGCCAGCCGGGACCTTTGCGAGACGGACTCAATTCTTTTTGGCGCCGCACTGGCAGTTTGCCGTATTGTTGGCGCCAAACTTCCCACGGCTGGACGCGCTACTAGACAAAGTAGCGCCATCCCAGCCTGGAGAAGAAGGATTGAGGACCGTATCGTAAAGGCAAGGGCCCTCATTGGCAGGCTGATAAGCTTCAGGTCGGGCAATAATAGGCCGAGAATTGTGCGCACCGTCAGGTTGGCGTTTGCTGGGACAAATATCAGTTTGTCCCAGCTGGATATAACGCAAAAACTGACGGAGCGCATAGACGACCTGAAGCAGAGAATCGCTGCTTGGGGGAAGCGGATTCGGCGATATACCGAGAGGTCGACACGGTTCAACCAGAATCGTCTCTTCCAGAGTGATCAGAAGAGGCTATATAAATCATCTGAGCGACCAATGGTACGTGGAACGGGCCAAGCACCGAATCAGGCCGACACTGTCGCATTCTGGCGCGGCCTGTGGTCAGAGCCCGTAAACCACAGTGAGGGCCCTTGGACGGAAGTTGTGGTGAGTCAGTGTGCGAATCTTACGCCCATGGACCCCGTCATCATTACGCCGGATGACGTAGCTGAGGCGGTCCGAAGGGCCCCGAACTGGAAAAGTCCGGGGCTCGACGGGCTGCATCACTACTGGCTGAAGGGGTTCGTGGTGTGTCACGCTGTGCTCGCCCGACAATTTCAAGAGGCTCTCGACCAAAAGTCGCTCCCGAGCCTCTTCACTACTGGGATCACTCATTTGGTTCCTAAAGACCGGGATACCATAGACCCGAGCAAATACCGCCCCATCACGTGTCTACCCACGATATATAAGACACTAACATCCATTTTGAGCGCGAGAATCACTCGTCACCTGAACTCAAATCAGGTGATGTCGCGCGCTCAAAATGGATGTCGGGGCGGTGGTCGTGGAACCAAGGACCCACTCCTCATTGACGCGGTCATTGGCAAAGTAAACGCAAACGCAACCGTCGGAACCTATCCGCCGCCTGGATAGACTACAAAAAGGCATTTGACTCGGTGCCTCATACATGGCTGAAGAGGGTCCTCGAGCTGTACAAGGTTGACTGTACAGTTAGAGACTTCCTCGGGCAGTGTATGGGGCAGTGGAGTACGATCCTTTGTCATCTAGGCGAGCGGATGACGGCTGCGGAGAACCACATAAGGATAAGAAGGGGTATCTGCTAGGGCGATTGTCTGAGTCCAATTCTGCCTCTCTCTGAACCCTCTTAGTACCTTACTGGAGGGCTCCGGGAGGGGATTTCAGCTTCGGAGGGGAGGTACAAAAGTGACATGAGCCTTTCGTAGACACAGTCGCCTCCCTTCACTGGCTACGTCGGTGACCTCTTTGGGGAAACCGAGGGTTTTGTCTGTGCGATACAGGATCAGGTTATTAAGACCAACAATTATCGGAGATACATCCTAAAGGATGGCGCCGTCGACATCTGTCGAGCTTGTCGCCATCCCGGTGAGTCACTTAGGCATGTCATCTCCGGTTGTTCGGCGCTTTCTAACTCTGAGTATTTGCACAGACACAATCTAGTAGCCAGGATTCTACACCAGGAGCTCGCTCTGAAATACGGCCTCGTGGATCGGAAACTGCCATATTACAATTACTTGCCGGAAGCCGTGCTCGAAAATGACCGCGCCAGGCTCTACTGGGACCGGGCCATCATCACGGACAGGACTATTCTTGCGAATAAGCCTGATATTGTGCTGATGGACCGGGCACAGTCAAGGATCTTTTTGGTCGACATTACCATTCCTTATGACGAGAACCTCGTGAAAGCCGAAACAGATAAGGTGACAAAATATCTGGACCTGGCTCACGAGGTTACCGGCATGTGGGGTGGTCTGCCGACCGAAATTATTCCTGTGGTCGTTTCTGCGAACGGGTTAATCCCAGTCAGCCTCACGGGTCATCTGAGGCGACTGGGACTCCGTGACGGACCGCTCCAGGCTCAAATGCAGAAGGCGGTGCTCCTCGATACCGCCCGCATCGTCCGCCGGTTTCTTTCCCTTTCCCCCTAACCCTCGGCCGTCTGGTCTCCCCTGCCGAGGGCTTCCATCTGGTTGGGTTTTTATATATTTATGTATTTTTTATGTATTTATTTTATTTTATTCATATTTATGTATGTTTACCATTTTCATTTACAATTATATATTTATACTGCCCAACCAGATGAGAAAACTTTATAGATACCCCATAATAATAATAATAATAATAATAAAATATTTATTCATTGACCAAAAGTAATAAAATATTTAAAAGTTAAACTAATACAAAAATGATATTTTTGGAAGGACAATGAAAGGGTTCTGACTCAGCATGTGTTGCAGAGAATCTACAACGCTGTTATTCTGTCAGCACCCATATACCTACTTAGTGAGCTAAAGTATAACAGTACGCGTACATCACTGATTATATTACAAATAGCTTGTAGTGTTAAATTATTTATTTATTCATTCAGCCAGTACAAGAACTATTTAATTATATTATTTTTAGTAATATTAGAGTTATTTATTATTTTAATATCCTCTGCTATAGCACTGTCATAGAGTTTTGGTGGTGGTATAATATTATCAGCACACACTGATTTTGAAGAATCTGGCATTGAGCGCTGACACTCACATTGACATTTAACTAAGGAGTCAAACCGCTCCTCATTATATTTACAAGTCTTTACCAGATTATCCATAGCCAGTACGTGTTCTTTTATTTCATTTTGGGCTGATTTATATTTATTGGACACAGTTTGAAGGGAGTTCATAAGTGATAATATTTCTGATATAAGGCAGTCTACTTCAGTCTCATAACATTGTTTTATGTTATCCACCTCAATTGAATACAACTTAATTTCATATAACAATGCTTGCTTTTATTTACATACATTAACAGAATTTTGGTATTAATCTTATTTCTTATTAATTTTTGTACTTTTCTTATGTATTTATTAACTTTTATATACTTCAATTTGGTTTTACTGCAATTAAGCTTTACTGTGTTTCCTGAAGTGGAAGAGTAGTCACCAGTCAAGTCTATTGTTACAGATTGCTGTAACATTCTTAAAGTATCACATTGCACAAGCTCAGAGAACAGGCTTTGAGTCTGGGAGGCTTTAAGATTATCTATATATGTTTTAATTTGTGTAATATGCTCATTAGCCTCATTCAACTGTAACTTGAATGCAGCAATTAACCTGAGAGCTTCCTCATATTCCTTGCTGCATTGGTCAAACTCATTAATCGTTCCCTGTAGCTGATCTCTTTCTTTCATAACACTTGTGTATTCTGTATGTAACTTAACCATAACACATTTATATTGTGTATTTTTGGCAATTATGCTAACTATTTCCCTTTCATTATCATCCCTTTCCTTAAGCAACAGTTCACACTGCTCCCTGGACGCCTTAAGTTCTTGGAGCTCCATTTGGAGTTGGTTCTCCATCTGGCGCGTCTTGGCGTTTCGAGTATTCATTTTTTATATTTACAAGTTTTTTTTTTATATTTACAAGTCTCAAATCAAATTAATCGTTAAAACAATTCGAAAAGACACCCGCAAAGAATGTAATAACCCGAGTAATACGCGCAGCTCTCAGCCAGGGCAGTCGGCGACGGCCCGTTCCACGCCCCGCGCACCTCTCAAGGTGCCCGCACTCATCCAAACACCCACACATAGCCGCAAGTGATTACGTGTACACATGCTTAAATGTCGTTTCTTTTCGCGTAGTGTATATATTCTTTGGCCAAGGCCAATTATCAAACTTATCAAATGAACACTTAATATATTTTTATGATAATTTTGAAAAATATATAAATTAATTTCGACATTACTAACGTTCATCAATAACGTCAATAACAATTTTCAAGATGGCATTTAAAATTAGCCTTTGCAAAGAATCTTCGGGCTGTCTCAACTGTAATTAATGACGTCTAAAAATGGAAAGCCACATTATGCTAATATACGGTATAAAATGTCAAAGAATAATTGTGTGAAAAATGTTTTCCATAAATATTTTGTTTTTATAGAATAAGATTGACAAACGAGCACACAGATCACCTGATGGTAAATGAATACTGTGTGTGTAAAAACACACAGTATTCGCTGTGAGAGAATGTTCCTACCCCAGTCGACCTATCCGTATTACGTTCATAACTTGATGGCTCCGTGGCGCAGTGGAATAGCAATGAGTTGCTGCGCTGGGGGCCGCGGGTTCAAATCCCGCTCGGAACAAGTATTTTTATGGCCTGCAAATAATTGTTCCGGGTCTGGATGTTTGTCTTTGTGCAATTTATGTATGTAAAATGCCGCCACAATACAGGAGAAAATCCTAGTGTGGGGGTAACGTTTTTAAAAAAAGAGAAAGAGGATATAACTGCAGCTTGACTCTGCCACGTATGAATCTTTTCCCTTTATTATTTTCTTTATTTTATATTCATTGTATAGTAAATTTCTCAAAAGTTGAAGTGCCTTTAAAATAATTGTGAACAGATCTATGAAAATAAAGGTTTTAATCGTTCTAGCTTACATTATATCAAAAGAAACAAACTTTAACAACAGCATTAAGCAAAATTTCAAAAAATGTGACTGCGGACTTTTAAAAATTCAGCAACGATTTGTGGTGATGCTATATTATTGTCTTGAAAATAGTTTAGAATTTTGGAAATTCTAAATATTTGGTTTAACGTTAAAATATTTTGAAGTATTAAAGTTTCGTCCAGTACAAATTTTAGTCACGATAGCCAGGACAGGATTACAGCGCACGTGTATGTGTCCAAGCACAGGTGCACTCTCTATTTCCTCACACTTGTAGTCTGATTGGATTGTAAATCGATACGACCGGGAATGATCAGGCGTAGGACCAACTTGCTTTCTTAGGCACGGGAGTGAAATAAAATAAACTTTCTGACTCTGGCCTACCACTGAGAATTTCCTAACAAAAAACAGTCACACTGACGACCAATAGACAAACGAGGAATTCGAATATTTTATTACAATGATTTCAATAAATGCCCACAAGACAATGGGTAGATAAAGTTAACCGTGATAGCATTTGAAAATATTTGTTTCATGTAACAACAATCTTAATCCAACTCATTTGTAATGGAAAGTGAAAAACCAACTAATAGTTCACCTGATTAAGTGACTATTGCAGCTCGTGGACTTAAGAAAAAAAAAAGACTACAACTGTACCCTCTATTTTGATTATTGTTGAGACATGTGAACTTTAAAGCGGATAATAATCAAAAGAGGAATAATAATATCTTAAATTAAATAAGGAAAAAATAATTTTTATTGACAGAAATACCATTGTTTGGAAAATTAGTAGGTTATCAGCACGAAAGAGTAGATCCAAAATGTACAGTAGCTGTTGATCCATATAAGACATTATCAATATTCACAGAAGTCAGATCATTTTTAGAGTTTACAGGAATGTTTAGAGAATATATTAAAAATTATGCTACAATTGCACAACTCCTTATTAATATTTTAAAAAAGCAAAAAAGAAGAGAACAACAAGGAAAAGGCTAACCATACTAAGAATAAAAAATACATTATCAGAAGGACAACAAAAGTAATTCTTTACATAAATAAAATAACATCAGCTCCTGCTTTAGCTAATTTTCAGCAAAATGCAGAAACTATTGTGGAGACAGATACCAGCCACTAAAAATGGGTGCATGCTAATTACAAATTCAGGAAGGACATAAAAAAGTTATAGAAAATGCAACCGGTGTTTAAAAGATGCAGATACAAGATACCACATTAATGAATTAGAAGTTAATGCAGTTCATTGGGCAATTGTAAGTAAATTCAGAATTTATTTATATAGAATATAGTTTTCATTGATAACAGATAGCTATTCCATAGCACATATTATTGACAGAGCTAAATTGAACAGAAAATTTGCGGGTTATATAATGTAATAGATTTAGCACTATATGACTTCACGCCTGTGCACAGACCTGGTAAACAGAATTTAATCGCAGACCATTTATCACGCAACCCTTAAATAAGGTTTGTATAATAGTTGTTAGTAGTAATTCTGAGAAATTAAAACAAGCTCAAATTAAATACCCTTTCATTCAACAAATTTAACAAAGTTAGTGAAAGAACATACTACACAGCATTTAAAACAAAAGCACCGTTCATTTAAATTATTAGATGGAATTTTAGTACATGTTAATAAGGAATTAATGTATGAAAAGGATAAAATTGTTGTACCTTATAGTTTCAGGACAACAGATATCAAAATTGCACATGATGATAATGGACATCTAGAAAAAATTACTACATTAAATAAGATAAAATTAAAATACTGGTGGAAAACTATGAGACGAGATGTAAAAGCATATACATCAGTTTGTATTAAAACTAATCGACGTACTAACCACTCAACCGTCCACGTTGACTACAGTCCCCAAAAACAATTATTGCCTCACCTGTCTAGTCACCAAACGACATCTTTCGCTTTAAACGTGGACAGCGCAAAATATATCTGTTTTTAATACAGTAGAAAATTATAGATGGTGCTATATGAATGTTATCTGTGAATGTAAATTTCAACTGTATAATAGTAACAAAATATTTAGAAATAAAAGTTAAAATTAAATTTCGACATTTTTGTTTGTGGAATGTTAACGTGTGAGAAATTCGATCAAAAATGTGATAACTTTTCTGTTTTTTTACGTTACTTCTAATGTTTTTGTACATCAAACTAATTGTGAAGATATTTTCTTTAGTATATATGTATCATTACGACAATTCTAAAACGTTTACATATAATACTTTAGCTCTAAACTTTAATCACTATACGCGATCATCGTTTGTTGTTTATATATTGTTTAAAATGTATTCTTATCAGCTTTTTGTGTTAAATAAATGCTAAATATAAAATAAAGATTCACTATTAACACGTTGATAGCAATTTATATACGAAATATATGTTGAGATGTGTCTAGAAATTACTAAAACTTATTTTTATTCATTTATGTAATTATTTATTCAAATTTATATTGGGTAAACATTATTTACTTATGATTATTAAGTAAATAAGATATTATTGATATTGGTGTAATTTTAAGGGGAATATTATGTACTATTATAAAATAAAATAATTGTCTCCAGTAAGTATTATACTTTTCTTGATAGATTTGCGCGGTCGTAAAAATAGTGACATTTAATGCGCGGTCAGGTCAGGCGAGAATCACTCGCGCGGGGCGGACGGTTAAGTGGCTACAGACCATGCAACAAGATACAGCTTTGCAAAATCAACCTTTTCATTATCAGCACAAAGTGTAGTAGATACAATTGAAAATTATATTATATATGCATACCACCACCTTTAACATATTTCTGACAATGCACCATGTTTTACAAGCCCGCTAATCCAAAATTTATTTCAAAAATATGGGATAGAGCATTTGCAAACTACAGCCTATACACCTCAATCAAATGGATTAGTTAAAAGAGTCAGTGCTGTTATAATATCTACACTGACTAAATTTTGTATGGGACAAGTAATTTCCAAAAACTATACTAGCCATAAATACATCAAAAGAAAAACAACTGGTTTATCACCTTCATATTTGTTATTTGGACATGAAGCTAGAATACCGCCAAATGAGATACATTTTGGAACAATTCATGAAGATATAACTAAAAACCATTAATTTCAAATTTTATCTGAAGCAAGAGAAATGGCTATATCAAAAATTGAAGATAAATATTTATATAATAAAAGCAGATTTGACTTAAGAAAATTACAGTATAATTTTAAGAAGAATGATTATGTTTTGTATGATTGGCACAAGCCAAATGATACAAAATTATCTGTAAGATATAAGGGTCCATGCAACATATTGAAGAAGATAGGATCAGTATGCTATGAAATAGAAGATATCAACAAGCCCATCAGGAAGAGGAAGAAAAAAACAAGAATACTAATCACTTATAAAATTTAATTCTTTCTTAAGAAAAAATTCTATTTTACATTATTAAATAAAGCTCAAAATGATAAGTGTGTTATCATCATCATAGTGCAACAAAGTAATTGTTATAAATTAATGTTTATTATGTTAAATTCTAAAACAGTTCAGTACAAACTAAAGTATTATAAATAGTTTTAATCTACTTGTTGCCATTAATACATTATATGAAAATAATTAAGTAATGATTTCTTATATTTACGCGAACACTACACATTGAATAAAAGTACTTTTACGGATTTTATCGCATTTAATTAACTTATTTTTATTAATTCGCGACGTTTTGTACAACCAGCGCATGTTGCCAGTGATGACTTATGGATTTTAGACGTGGTCCTTCACTGCTGGCCGTATGAGGACAGTCAAGGTCGCTCAGCTATAGAGAGGGCTATTCTCGGGGTTTCTGCATGATAAACTTAGAATTGAAGATATCCGCAGTAGAACCAGAGTGACTGACATAGCCCAACGGATTAGTAAGCTGAAGTTACAATGAGCCGGGCATATGGCTCGAAGAACCGACAACCGATGAGGAAAAATTGTTCTTAAGTGGCAGCCTCGTACCAGTAGGCGGACTATAGGGCAACCCTCCACTAGATGGAGTGACGACCTGGTAAGATATGCAGGAAGTCGATGGATGCAGGTAGCTCAGGACCGTGCTTTGTGGCATGCCTTGGGGAGGCCTATGTTCAGCAGTGAACTTGTGAAGGGTTGTAATGATGATGATGATGATGTTTATATTATTATAGCAGCTGTTTTGACTCACCGCTCACCTAGCGGTCAGCCACCGAAGTCTGATTCGCCTGAGGATGCCTCGTGTAGAGGCGAAGCACGTGTCGTATTAGCGTCAGTGGTCTGTCTTTCATAGTTAGTTGTGTTGGGAGTAGTAGTATTGGGATTAGTGGTGACGGGACTGGTATCAGTGCACGCAATTGGGGGAGTGTGGGAGGTCCTCTTCAAACTAGGTAAGACACATTATTTTATTTTATTGAGCAGATGTATGCAAAACAATTTTTACCAACTTTAGTATAATGGATTTCCGCAAGTAACGCCTGATTCTATAAATTAATTATTGTATCATCTATTTTGATTATTGTTGAGAGACGCGAATTCTTTAGCGTGTAAGTGGATGACGTGGTCCATATAGACACAGGATAGGTGTAAACCTATCCTTGATTAAAAATCAAAATTGGATACGTTGTCACTCCTAAAGACTTATTCTATAGTCGTTCAGACAACTCACAAGCTATTGCTGAACATATCATTATTGTTGTTAACACAAATACTTTTGTACTTTAATTAAGTGCAAAAAAAGTAAATGAAATCGTTTCTGGATATTTTTTCATGGGTATTATGCATACCCGTCTCGCGGAAGCAAGAACTCGCACTGACTAAAATCCAATGATGTTCCTTCGCATAGGTCCCACTTCATATGCCGGGCTACGGGAACGCTTCCGACGATGATGGCTATTCTTCATTCAGTCCGGCCGCCATAACATTACTACGAGTATTAAAATGGATTTCCGGTTCTCTACACTCACTATACGGAACGAAGCAAAATTAAGCTGCTATTTATGCTGGTAAGTGGTCTCTCAAGGCGTTTCTTTCACCACCGAGCATCTGATAATCCAGCAACATCATTAGTGAACCTTATATTTTATTAACCTACCCTTATCTGTCCCTTCACAGTTATGAATTATTTTCAAGGAAGTTTCATGTTTCGATGACCTTTGTATAATAGTTAATTAAAACTTTCATACCCCTTTCCAGTAGAAGTACTTTATTTGATTCTCAACTTTTATCATAATAAAATTATAATTAAAGTAATTATAAAACATATAATCTAAACAAGACCCTAAATTATTTAGTAATGTGGCTTAGTATTTTCAAATGCATATTAAATTACTATTCCAGATTTTGTTTTGATACAACAAAAGAAGAAAAAAATAGTGTTGCTTCGTTTAAAGAATACAAATTATAATAAAGTAATTCTGACAAAAAAACATATAATTAATAATAATATATTGTAAATATTAAATTGCTAATTAATTCGTTGTAAAAAAATGTCGGAAGCGTGTGTGTCCCGCAAGTTACTCGTAGGGTTCCGCTGGGCAGATAAACCTTAATAATTACTAAAGTTTTAATGCACGAGTGTGCTATAATTTTAATCGAAAGAAATCCGTAAGAAAAATATTAGACTTAAATTTTTTTCTAAGCGATTTCTTGACATTATAGAATACATTGGTAGTTCCAAAGTTTTATAATCATATAACAGTCTGTAACCCAGAGAGGTGAAGCCGGGGTAATTTAGCGGTTAAATATTCGCAGGATCGTGTTTTATGGCTTTCCTTGGGCTGTAATGATGATGATAATAATGATGAAGCTAAGCGTTTGAAGAAAAGGTCCATCAAAGATTATATAAAAAAAAAAACTATTAATTAACTAAATTATGTAATCAAAAGAATTGTGTAAATTGTATTCTTCTTTGCTTTCTATTACTGTGGTAAAAAGAGAGATCTTTTAAAGCTTTATCAAAAAGGCGCAGTGGCTTAGCAATCAGTTGTTGCGCTGGGGGCTGCGGGTTCGAATCCCGCACGGAACAAGTATTTTGTATGGCCTACAAATAATTGTTCCGGGTCTGGATGTTTGTCCTTGTTCAATTTATGTTTGTAAACTGCCTCCACGACACAGGAGAAAATTCTAGTGTGGGGGTAACGTTTCTTAAGAAAAAAAAAAGAAAAAAAGAAAAAAAAAAGAAAAAAAAAACAACAAACAATAACAACAAATGAATCATGCATGTATTTCACATACGTGGTTAGAAAGTTCAAAGATATAGACTCGATTTTGAAACTTTAAAAATATTTTAAGTGTTTTTAAAATGCAGGTTAATATAACTGGTAAAACACTGACTTGGTTTACGTATGTATTTTCTAAAATTTTTTTTTTTATAGGAGAGGGGGCAAACGAGCATGCGGCTCACCTGATGGTAAGTGACTACCGCCGCCCATGAACAACTGCAACACCAGGGGAATCGCAGATGCGTTGCCGGCCTTTTAAAAAGGAGTACGCTCTTTTCTTGAAGGTCCCTAAGTCGTATCGGTCCGGAAAAATCGCTGATGGTAATCGATTCCACAAGGAGGAAAACATCTTCTAAATCGCACAGTGGTGGAGCGCCAATCATCCAGATGGTGTGGATGGTATCGGGAGTTCTGTCGCGATGTGCGTTCGTGAAATTTGGCGGCTGGGATTAATCCGAACAATTCCTCAGAGCACTCCCCATGGTAGATGCGAAAGAAAATGCAAAGGGATGCAACATCTCTTCGCAGTGCCAATGAATCGAGCCGATCGGAAAGGGCTCGGTCGTCGACAATTCGAGCCGCTCTGCGTTGGATGCGGTCAAGTGGAAGGAGCTGGCACTGGGGAGCCCCTGCCCAGAGATGGGAACAGTATTCCATGTGAGGCCGAACTTGCGCCTTGTAAAGTAGCAGGCGGTGTGCCGGCATGAAATACTGTCCCGCTCTGCTGAGCACGCCAAGCTT
This sequence comes from Parnassius mnemosyne, assembly GCA_963668995.1. NCBI lineage: Eukaryota > Metazoa > Arthropoda > Insecta > Lepidoptera > Papilionidae > Parnassius > Parnassius mnemosyne. Next base: position 11,999,155 of record CAVLGL010000091.1, on the reverse strand, counting down.
TTTAGAGGCCAATTTGGCCTCCCTTCCAAGTGACCACGAAACTGCACGTCACTCGATATATCGACTCCGAGGATACCGATACTGGCTGAGGCAAGAAGGGGAGTGCCTTGAAACTGAGGAGATACGACAAAGGGGTTCTTTTTAGCGGTAAACGCGCAAACTTGTGTCTTCTGAGGATTAAATTGGACTAGATTTAGTCGCCCCCAATCCGAGACTTTGTTCAGCAAAGACTCGACTTCAGACACAAGTTTGTTCCGGTACTCAGCGACGTTTTCCCGAGAAATATTGGCACGGCCGGTGTATAGAGCATCACCAGTGCTGTCATCCGCATAGCAATGAATGTTACCAGTTAGCAACATATCATTGATATGCAGAAGAAACAGCGTTGGTGATAGCACACAGCCTTGTGGAACACCAGCGTTAATAGGCTTGTAGTCAGAGCATGCACCGTCTACAACGACCTTGATGCTCCGATCTGCAAGGAAGCTGGTGATCCAATTGCACAATTTCTCGGGAAGCTCATAGGAAGGGAAAAACCAGTTACATTTTTGTTTTTATTTTTTTATTTTTGTGATTATTATGAGAAAAGTACTACATTTTGTAGTACTTAAGTAAATAATATTTTATAATTATATAAGCTTGTTTCACAGATTCTGTAGTGTAAGAGATTATTCAAAAAAAAAAAAACCTAGGAACACAAGAAAAATAAAATTTTAAGACGGTTATATAAAACCAGTTAACCGATCGACCTTTCGCACTTTTTAATTTTCTGCATACGTTATTTTTAAAACGAATTTTTTAATTTCAAATAGCTTTTCCTTAAAAATCAACTTATCATTAAACGTTGTTATCAACTTTGTACGATGTGACTGTAATGAGTTATGAATTTTCAAACTTTTGGAAGCCATTTTCTCAATTTGCCAAAATTGACAGAACTGGTTTTACCAGTAAAGATTCGAAATATTCAAGTATTTCTTGATAGTTTAATTTAATATGAGTAGTACCTGCCTTACATTTGGTAAAGAATATTTTTTTACTGCCTCGTGATCCAGCGCGGTAAACGGGGTTGCCGATCATGAGGTCCCGGGTTCGAATCCTGGGCCGTACCAAAATCAGTTCTTTGGGTTTTTCTTTTCAGAAATTCTCAGTAGCAGCCTGGAGTTAGGAAGTTGGCGGTATTTCACCCCTGCCTCGGAAAGTACATTTAGCCGTAGTCCCTCTCCGGTCGATCGATTTACCGTCCCATAGGACTATGAGAGTGAAGAAATCGCGAGTGCACCTGCGCTTGCGTTTACACATAGGCACTATAATCCTGTCCTTTGCGGGTTAGTCTCCATCGAGACTGATTTATTTTTAAATTTTATTTAATACGTTCCGTTTTGTTGGCATTCGGTTCGATCTCTAAGTCCGATAAAGCTGTAAGAGCCAAAAGGCTGACAGCAATAACATCACAGAAACTAGATTATATAAAATAACAATTCAAAATTATAAGGTTCCTTATCTCCCTATATCAGAATGATTGTTGGATGTACGCTGTTCTTAGTTTTAATAAGAAACAAGAGTCAGTTAATCTACTACCCTATCATTGTGCATTTTAAAAATTATTTCTCATTTCCATTAAAAAATGAAGTGTAAAATATTTCTAGTAAATGAAACGATGATAAGACAATATCTTTGAATATATTTATAGTAATTACGTTAGTATCATAATCATCATCCTTACAGCCCTTCAAAAGTCCACTGCTGAACATAGGCCTCCCCCAAGGAACACCACAAAGCACGGTCCTGAGCCACCTGCATCCATCGATATCCGCATGTCTTAAAACTTCGTCACTCCATCTAGTGGAGGGATGCCCTACACTTCGCCTACCGGTACGAGGCTGCCAACTGAGAAACTTTCTTACCGTTATTTCTTATTACGTTAATCTATTATATTTATAATTTGTATAAGGTGGTAAGAGGCCACTATGGGAAATGACAGAAACTATTTTAGTATCCAAAGATGGCAGTATAATTATTTCGTTTACTACGAACATAAAAGATCCAAACCGGCGACGGGCACTGCGATTATTAAAATACCTGCTAAGCGTGACGATAAACATCGGGAGAAGCCCATGTCCAGCAGTAGACTCTCTTTGTCAGTAGACCTTCAGTTCAGCTTTACCGAGAGAGAATCCCGTTCTTACAGAAGGCTAACGTAAAATAGCAGCATAATGCGAATGAAACCGGAGACCCTTTTTACTGATAAACATCAATCCTTCATCAATTACCCTTTTTACTGATTCATATTTTTCCTCTGGGATGACAACGCATTTGAAATGATTCTTAGTTGAATATAGACGATTTCCATGGGATATAGCACCTTATCACCATCAGGTTAACTATTTGTTCGTTTACATAATGATTTCTTATATTTACGCGAAACTACACATTGAATAAAACTATTTTTACGGATTTTATCGCGTTTAATTTACTTATTTATATTCCCGACGTTTCGGTTGCTTTCCAGCAACCGTGGTCACGGGGGACTGAGGTGATTGACGTCCCGATGTCAAAGTTAACCCGGAGTACCTTCAGCTTTTTAATTATTAATTTTGGTCCGATCTACGCAGAATGAACTAACTGTGTCTTGAAGTCTTACAGTGGTATGCTTGGGTTTAGTTTTAATTTTATGAATTACAGGATCCCAAGCAGGTGGTAGTACCCAGCCTCCCTCTCTATTGAAATTAGGATGTTTTTTAATTTCAATAGCCTCACGTATCATCCTTGGCAGGAATCGATGTTCTTTCGCGAGGACTTGTGGTTTATCAAATCTAATGTAATGACGGGGGCCGTCTAGGATATGATCACAAACTGCAGACTTCCCGGAACGTTGGTGCTTCACGTCAGCTATGTGTTCTTTTACGCGGGTTTTTATTGATCGTTTTGTTTGCCCTATATATGAGAGACCACACTCACAATCAAGCTTGTATACTCCTGCATCTTGTAGAGGAATATTGCACTTGACGGATGGTAAGAACTGACTAATCTTCTTCGGCGGCTTGAAGAATGTTCTAATAGAAGCTCGCTTCAAGATGTAGCCAATCTTGTCTGTGACACCTCTGACATATGGTAGTACAGCAGGCACACGCTCGACTGTGGCCGGCTTCACTCGGTCACTGTGACGTAGGCGCGGAACCCGAAGCTTGTTGTCGTGCAGAACCTGCGTGATTGTGTTAGTCATTCGAAATCCTAATAACACCGTAGGTCACACTGTGTATAGAAAAAAGACCCATACAAACCGATACTTAAACGGTGAATCCCACCATCACCCTTCACAGTTAGCTACCGTGGGCAAATCTTTGTTGCAGAGAGCACGAGGGATCTGTGACAGCAAACACCTGGCCGCCGAGCTTCAGCACGTCAAGCAGGTTCTGCACGACAACAAGCTTCGGGTTCCGCGCCTACGTCACAGTGACCGAGTGAAGCCGGCCACAGTCGAGCGTGTGCCTGCTGTACTACCATATGTCAGAGGTGTCACAGACAAGATTGGCTACATCTTGAAGCGAGCTTCTATTAGAACATTCTTCAAGCCGCCGAAGAAGATTAGTCAGTTCTTACCATCCGTCAAGTGCAATATTCCTCTACAAGATGCAGGAGTATACAAGCTTGATTGTGAGTGTGGTCTCTCATATATAGGGCAAACAAAACGATCAATAAAAACCCGCGTAAAAGAACACATAGCTGACGTGAAGCACCAACGTTCCGGGAAGTCTGCAGTTTGTGATCATATCCTAGACGGCCCCCGTCATTACATTAGATTTGATAAACCACAAGTCCTCGCGAAAGAACATCGATTCCTGCCAAGGATGATACGTGAGGCTATTGAAATTAAAAAACATCCTAATTTCAATAGAGAGGGAGGCTGGGTACTACCACCTGCTTGGGATCCTGTAATTCATAAAATTAAAACTAAACCCAAGCATACCACTGTAAGACTTCAAGACACAGTTAGTTCATTCTGCGTAGATCGGACCAAAATTAATAATTAAAAAGCTGAAGGTACTCCGGGTTAACTTTGACATCGGGACGTCAATCACCTCAGTCCCCCGTGACCACGGTTGCTGGAAAGCAACCGAAACGTCGGGAATATAAAATAAGTAAATTAAACGCGATAAAATCCGTAAAAATAGTTTTATTCAATATTTGTTCGTTTGTCATTTCGTATACAAAATTGTAATAGTTCATAAAAATTTCTGATATTTACGCGAATACTACAAAATTTATTGAAATAATTACATTAACTTTATAATAACACTAAGTTACTAGACAAAATAAAATCCAATTGAATGAATTCGTTTTACTAATATTGGAACGAAGTTTCTATCGGACGGTACGAATTTGGCGGATAAAGGCTAGGCGAGAAAAAGTGTAAGATTTTTCCGTCACAACCCCTTCTGACGTAGTGTAGATGGCCTTGGCGACTATAAGGAAGAGAGATGGAGTAATATCCATCTACCTTGCACTTTTTCTTATCTTGCCATGAAAGAAATATTATTTTATTTTAAATGTCGCTTCATTTTAATGGACTCTAGTAATTTATTTATTTATATTTGTTAATCAATAATATAATACACTTATCAATAATGATATATTAGAAGCGTCAGTAGCTTATTGGCAGGGCGCGACCCGCGAATTAGAAAGTTCGTGGGTTCGAATCCACGATCCGTCTACTGTCGTGAACCACTTCTTATACAAGCATTTTAACCCTTTCGCTGTCCCGTTCACTACATATTGGTCATTGCTATTGTCTTACTATTGTGTCTTCAAACCGGACAGTGAAAGTGTTAAGCTTACCAGAAGTGGTTTAAAGGAATATTAGTAATGTTTAATGGCATTATTAGAATTAAAAAAAAAATACTACGATAGCAACTTCGTTCCAACTGAGTATTCCACGACACTCACGCTCACGTTTTTTTTAATATAATTAAATTGACTAGCGGACTAGCAGTCCTCGTGATAACAAGTGGCTACTGCAGCCCATGCACACAAACAACTAATTTGAAACAAAGAAGACTACAAAGAAGACTAGCATATATAGAATAGCTCCGAACTACCAATCGGAGCGTTGACCGCTCCCCGGGCAGAACACCTTGCCCGGCGGGAGATCTCCCCTTTTCCTTCCACCGGCTACACTGGAATAGCGCCGCCACATCCGCCGCCGCTTTTATTTTAAATACAAAAACAAGGTATTTTTTGGCTTTTAATTCTTTTACTGGCTTTCCCGTTAAGACAAGACAAGACGACTCCAAGCATTTGCAACTTTCTAAAACAAAGAACTAAACATGCGCTCTTCGCGAAATCACTTACTAAACGGTTACTAAACGCGCACCAACGTGTGAATGCGTTGCAAGCGCTTGCCGCAAGTGCCCTTTGATCTGTGTCCAAAAACCGACACTAGCCCGGATCGGCGACAAGCGTCCACAAGCTCACGCAAGCCAAGCCAATCGTCCTCTTTACACACTTGTGCTTGTGGATGCCGAGACTTGGCAAGCGTGGAAACCCGGCATTAGACAGGAACACAGCAGTGCACGCAATAGAAATAAAAGATAAGAGGGTGGTTCCTACCCAGACCATAAGTTTTATAAATTACATATTTTTTCACATCGTAAAGTAACTATTAAGTAAACAAATGCAAACAAGAAAAATTCAAAGTGATAAAATCTTACTCAATAACTTCAAACACGCAAATCTATATTTAAAGGCAATTTGTTGCAATCTGAATAAATTGCGGTCCACGATCAAACTACCCCAGCAGTTTAAACATTATTTACACTTCCTGATAACAACTCGAAGGAAATTGTCAAAATTTTTCACTGTCAAAAGCTACGTATATTTATATTATTTTATTTTGTTATTTGGAGGCCAATTCTGGCTTACAAATTTCAACAAAAAGATCAGAAAATATATAAGAGAGTTGTTATAATAATAATTTTTTGATTTCAGACATAATACTAATTAATAAAGAAAAATATTTCTGCTGCGCCGTTGACAACTGTCAAAGCGTAACAACTATACATACAATGTTTATCAATATGGAATAAATCCAGGGAAGTAATGTAATAATATTTCATTTATAGAGTAAAGTGCTTTTATTTAGGCCGTAAATGATTGTTTCAGGGAAAGATGCGGGGTACAGCACATTTCAAGTTAATATGAATATGTAATATAAAGACTTTTGAGTGTTGTAGAGATCTGTTTAGATTTTTTAATGAATATCTCTGCTCCTCTACATTCACAGCCATATTTCCTACAGTGTCAAAATTGTGCTGACGGTAGGCTGTTTAAAGGTAAAAGGGGATTAAATATACATATTAAACGATGCCATAGTAAAAGTATTTCGGCTTCACAGCCTGCCGTAGAAATTCATAACTTTATTAGCAATCCCTCTAATGACACAAATGTTTCCCTTTTTTCGGAGCAAATTTACAATTATTATCGTAATGTACCAGTGGTTAAAAGAATTCCTAGAGGTGCGAGGATGCAGCTTGCTAAAGCATTGTCATGCACTATTCAAAATTGTTTCAATAATAGTGAAAATAGTTGGCAAAAATTATTTACTTTCGCGTATTCTCATTTTCATTTTGATAAAACCATAAATAAATCAATTACGTCTCAACTAAAAGAGACATCTTTTCAAAATTTAGATTACTCAATTAATACTCATTTATCTCGACCACGTCCTAAATTTGATTTAAAAAAAGTAGTTGAGTCGAAAGTAATGGATGGCGACTTAAAAAATGCATCCCGTATTTTATTCTCAGACGACATCCTGGCTCCTCGTAATGTCGAAACTCTTGAAAGCCTTCGTCAAAAGCATCCTTCGGTCAAACCGTCTCAGGGTTTACCGCTGCCTCCCAAGACATCTATGCAACCTTTACAAATTTCGGAAAAAGACACTTTAGAAGCAATTATGTCATTTTCGTATGGCGGCATTGACGGAATTACGCCTCAACATCTTAAAGATCTTGTAAGCGCTTCTGCCGGTGACGCCGGCGGAGTACTTCTTAAAGACATTACAAAATTATGTAACTTTATGCTTTCTGGTAATGTTAATCCAAATTTCATTCCATTCTTATATGGGGCAAGATTATGTGCCTTCAAAAAAAAGGATAACGGTATCCGTCCTATTGCCGTTGGTTCCACATTTCGACGCTTAACTTCAAAATTAGCTTGCAGGTACATAATCTCTAACCTTAAGACCAAATTTCAGCCTACTCAACTAGGCTTTGGCACTAGAGGTGGCTGTGAGGCGGCGGTACATTCAGTGCGTACATTTTTAACAAACTCTGATGCAGATGTTCTTGTGAAGGTTGACCTAAGGAATGCTTTTAACTCTATCGATAGGGTAACCTTGCTGAAAGAAGTGGCTAACAATACCCCCGAAATTTATCATTACGTTTGGCAATGTTATAGTCAAAATACTAACTTGTTTTACGAAAACCATGTTATCGATTCCGCTGTTGGTGTTCAGCAGGGTGACCCTCTGGGTCCAGCACTTTTCAGTTTGGGAATTCAACCCATTATTTCAAATTTGAAATCCAAGCTGAATGTCTGGTACCTAGACGACGGTACACTGGGAGGTAGAGCAGATGACGTCCTCAGCGATCTTACTCATATTTTTCGAAATTTTAAAAATATTGGCCTTGAACCAAATAGCAATAAATGTGAAATATTTTTTTCCAATAATTTATCTACTTCTCATAGAGACACTTTAATTCAAAATTTTAATCATATTTGTCCAGGAATAAAAACTGTCAATACGGAATCACTATACCTGCTAGGTGCCCCGTTGTTTTTCGATAGTATTAAACCTGTTTTAAAAACAAAATTTGATCAGTTTTTAAACCACGTTGATAAATTGTATAAATTAAACCCGCACATAGCTCTTACTATTTTAAAATATTGTCTTCTTGTACCTAGATTTACATACTTACTCCGCTCGAGTCCAGTCTGGAAATGTTCGGATATTTTACAAGATTAAAAATCTTAAAATTGCTATAGAAAAAATTCTAAATTTAACTTTAAATACAACAGCCTGGACTCAAGCTACTTTACCTATAAAATTTGGTGGCATTGGTGTGAGAAATCTTTCTAGCGTTGCATTGCCTGCTTTCCTTGCTTCCGTGCATAGTGTCAGTGACTTATGTAACATAATTTTAAATAATAAAGTAGACCTATGCTTTGCTACGGAGGCAGGGCAGACATGGCAAACGCTCTGTCCTGGTGAAAATATTCCACTGGAAGTTAACCAACAAAAACAGTGGGATATTCCGTTGGTACAGGGCGTGCAGAAGGATTTGTTTCATAATTTCCATAGTGACCAAGATAAGGCACGCCTTCTAGCTGTTTCGACTAAGGAATCTAGTCACTGGTTACACGCTTTACCATCAAGTAATCTCGGCACATTACTTGATAGGGAAAGCTTGCGTATTGCCGTAGGAATCCGACTAGGAGCAGCGATTTGTCAACCCCATCAATGCCCCTGTGGTAACAGCGTCGACAAGTTTGGGCTCCACGGACTTTCATGTAAGAAAAGCGCTGGTAGGTTTTCACGACACAGTTCTTTGAACGATGTCATCCGAAGGGCTCTTGCCTCTATAAATGTTCCCTCGGTTTTAGAGCCTTGTGGAATATTTAGAGACGATGGCAAGAGACCCGACGGTATGACATTGGTCCCTTGGGAGAGAGGTAAAGCCCTAGTGTGGGATGCTACTTGCGTAGACACTCTGCCGGCCTCTCATCTCAGGGGTACCTCGTTTAAGGCCGGGGCGGCATCAGAGGCAGCTGAACTGAGTAAGTGGCGCAAATATGAGTCTCTGAGAGATGACTACATATTTGTGCCATTTGCTGTAGAGACTATCGGTCCGTGGGGTCCACGTGCGGTGAAGTTCCTAAAGGAACTCCATCCGCGGCTGGTCGTTGCTGCTGTTGATAAGAGGGCTGGTTCTTTCCTCGCTCAAAGGCTAAGTATAGCCATTCAGCGGGGAAACGCAGCCAGCGTTCTTGGCACGATACCGCGGGGAGTAGGACTATATGATAATTAAGTTTCTAATTTACTATTAAGATTCCATTTAGTATTGGCTATTGATTTTAACCAAAAACAAAGCAGTAACAGCGTTTCCGAAACGAATCAGTATTCTATACGTATAATTAATTTTGTAACATCCATTTTTTATGGTCATTTGCTTTTAAAAATATTTGTCTAAATCTTTCCTAATATAACCATTTTAAAACTTTATAAACTAATTTTTGTCATTTATTTCATTAAACAAGCTTATTCATTTGAAACGGTACATTTGTTGATTTAAATTTTAATGTTATAGGTATGTTTTTCACGTAGCTACTCAATGAAGTTATTCATTTTGCGTTTTGCTTTCTCTTATACTCATCGCTCTGAAATTTTATTGAACAAGATCGCATAGTGAAGACGACCTAACGAAGTGAACGTTATGTATAGATGTTCGTTTATAATAAAAGGCTCTTACTTACTTATATTTCCTTTCTTTCTTAATTCAATATCTTACTTTGTGTTTCCATAAACGAACGTTGGTTTATAACGCAGATTAGGTGTGTTTTTTTTCTTCTTTAATCTATGCTTTTTGAAACATTGCTGGGTATACGATTAGCCATGAATGCGCCATCGACTCATTAATAGATTAGTTTGAAGAGACGAGTTGCTGAGAGCAGATGTCGTCACGCTGATAATATTCCACCCTATTACTATTCTGTGGTATTTGGATTATGCATTTTTGAACATGTATAAGACTATTAGTAGTGTAGTTGTACCACTTCTAGACCACCTGAGTCAGACGTGGTTCAACGACGTTCGTCGACGCCCGATCCTAAAAAAAAAAAAAAAAAAAGGTTTTGGCATCTGATCACGAATCCGCGGTCCATTTTTGTGTAGAATGCACGGTTCCAGAGATGTGTAGATCAATTAGCTAATATCTAATTGATATCCGGTAAGGGCCTCCACCGTCATTAGCGTCCCATTGTTGTTCCTATTTCTATTGTTCTATTGTTCCTTAATCACCTTCATTGCAGCGTGTGCGTCGACTATATCAGTGCTATTGTTTATTATAATTCTTTGTTTATACAACGCTAATCTGAATCATCAATAAAACACATTACATAATTTTGTTACAATTTTTATTTATAAAATACAAAATCTTATTAATTATTATGTATAAAATAGGAGCGAAACATCTCATCCACTAAAATATCGTTGTACAATGTGTTCCTTGTAAATATACTCGTAAAACTATGTATTGAACATCCTTGAAACTTATATAGTAAATACATTAAGCAATATTCGCCACAAACTGAAGTCCACTCATTCTGAATCCTATCAACATTCCAGTTCCATCTTTTACAATTCCTTTTTAAAAACTCTAGATGATATCGTACAGGTGATCGTCCATATGAATCAAAATATTGACCGACGTCATTCGTATCGATATATAAAGCTACCCAATGTGACCCTGGTTTATCATCTGTATCCAAATTACATATTATATACGTTGGTACGTGGGTATACATAGGCAGTCTATTAGCTGCATAAACATTATTTTCTAGACTGGGGTGAATCTTTTTCAGATGTTGTTGTACATCTAGTGTATCCATGATATTACTGCTATTAGTAGATTATTACAGTACCTAGCTACTCAATGAATAACATAGGAATGGTCAATTATAGTGATTTCTACATATTAAATTGCATTTTTGTGATATACAAATCGTACTTGAGTCATTGATCACCAAACAAAACACAATACGAAGAAATGTTGAGATAGGCAACGGAAATGTGAGATAAACTGATATGTTTCTAAATATTAAATTCCATTTTTGTGTTATACAAATCGTACTTGAGTCATTGATCACCAAACAAAACACAATACGAAGAAATGTTGAGATAGGCAACGGAAATGTGAGATAAACTGGTTGACGCATAAAGTAATTATCAACTCATTACGGAAATACTTTAGATTAGAATTTTTACGTACTGGTGGTATATAAGACCAACAAACGCAGTCATCGAGTTAGTGTACGGTCGTTTGGCTACAGTGGATCTATCAATAGTACATTTGTGTTACTTCAATACACCAAAGGCTATGGATGTAAGTGTTTATTCTATTGACTAAATTACTTTTTTTCTGTTATTTTCATGTGTGTGTATTATTTTATTTAAATATTGTGTATGTATATGATTAAGCCGTGGTAACTCAGATGGTTAGCGCTAGCTGTAAATTTCACAGTACGCGACCCGGGTTCGATCCCCGCCAGCACCAATTAAATTGTTAATAGCAATTTTAAGTGCTTATTACCACGTGCTTGGTGGTGAAGGAAAACATCGTGAGGAAACCTGCATGTCTGAGAAAATTTCGAAGGCATGTGAAGTTCGTCAACACACATTGAGGGAGCGCGGCGGACATTTCCTTGCTCTAAAACCCTCTCAGAAATGAGAGGAGGCCTATGTTCAGCAGTGGACTTTAATAGGCTGTAACTTTAACTTTTTTAACTTTTATGATTAAGTGTTAACAAATTGATATTAACATGATAACTGTGTTGTTGCAGAAATCATTGAGCTTCGATGAAGATACCTATAAACAGTATTACTACTCGCCACTCTCCCCTCTAGAAGAGAGTGATAACCTCGTCATTAATAATAACACATGCGATGGTGGAAAAAGAAAATCGCAATCGATTGATCATTTTTTTGAAGCTGAATCAAAAATAAAAAAGAGGAAGGGAAAACTTCAGTGAAGTGTGCACCAGTGCTTTTTTCTCCACAATCATGGAAGAGAATACGGAACTATTCAATAGCGAATTAAATCAGGAGTTGTCTAAAGTTTGTGAAGAAATGGAGAGGGGTCAACTGTTCGATTCGTCATACGATGATGAGTTGTATCATCACTGTGCGATGGTTGAAACACAGTTTAAGTATGTAAAATAAACATTCATTTCGATCATAATTTACATATTGTCTTATACAGTTTTTAATAAATTTAAACATTTTAGCAGTCAACCACTACAACTTGGAAGAGGAACGAAGCGAACGTGCAGCAAAGAATCCAAGATCATCAAAAAACCAACAACGGAAGCAGAAGCGCATACCTCTGCAGGGAACAGTATCAGTAACGATGATCAAGTGGAATGTCCAACGTGCCATATATTTATCAAGAAACGGTATTTAGCTAATCATTTTAAAAGTAATGTTCATAAAAATAATCTTTTAAATTCACATAATTCTTTATCAAACGTTAGTGTTATTGAATCTGCTTTTGGAAATAGGATTTTAACTTATAAAATCAAGAGTAGAGTAGATCGTTCGACATGGGTAAATTTTGAAACTCCTGAACTATTTTTAAATTCTATTAAAGATGATATTTTATTTTTATTACAAGAGTGTATTCATCAACACATAATTTTTAAGGTAAACTTCATATTGCATGCTGATTTTGTTCAACAAACTAAAGATATTCATGATACGTTCGATTTTCAAACGCTTAACTATATTATTTGTCAAGGAGATGACTTAAATATTTTTCTTTCATCTTTAAATGATACAATTACTACTAAAATTAGTGCTTTCGAAAAAAAAGATAGTGGATGGAGTCTAAAAAACATAAAATCTATAGACATGAATGTTAATAAATTTAACCCCCTACGCGGTACTTCATACATAGATCTTCCTCGTGAAATAAAATTAAAAAAGGCTGTTATAAATGTAAAAAACAAGGATTATTTTTGTTTTAAATGGGCGTTACTCTCGGCGTTATATCCTGTAAACAAACACACCGATCGGGTATCATCGTACGTTAAACATGCAAATAAACTTAAATTTGATGGTATTTCCTTTCCGGTTAAAATTTCTGACATAGCAAAAGTAGAGAAATTAAATGATATTAGTATTAATGTTTTTGGGTTAGAATATAATAAAGAAAAACGATGTAATTCTATAGTAGGTCCATTATTTTTAACAAAGTGTCGTAAAGATAGACATATCAATTTATTATTTTTTCCAAGGATACAAAAAATCATTATTGCTATATAAAAAATTTATCGCGGTTAGTTAGTAAACAAATTTCAAAAGACGGTCACATCATGTACATTTGTGAAGCATGTCTACTTCGTTTTCCATCTCAGGAAAGGTTAAATAACCATGAACAATACGATTGTGCTCACATTTGTACAGTATTACCAAACAGTGAAACTTTAAAAAAAAAGAATTGGTTTGGTCAACCTATTTCAAATGATAAAATTAAATTTGATAGTTATGAAAAAAAGTTAAAGATACCATTCGTAGTTTATGCTGATTTTGAAGCATTTTTAAAACCAATAGAATCATGTTCTAACGATCCTTCCAAACCTTTCACTCATAATATTCAGAAACATGAAGTACATAGTTTTGGATATTATATAAAATGTTCATATGATGATAAATTATCAAAATATGTAACATATTGCGGACCCAACTGTGCACAAGTGTTTATGGAAAGTTTATCTAACAATCTAAAAGAAATAAATAGACTTCAAAAATATCCACCACTTCCGCTAACAAATGAAGACAAAAACCAAATTTCAAATGCAACCATTTGTCATATTTGTGAAACTGAGTTGGCAAAACATTTTTATGATTACGATTGGTACACTGGTAGTTTTATAGGTGTTGCTCATGAATCATGTTGTTCGAAGATCAGAACACCTAGTTATATACCAATATTTTTACACAACCTTAGTCACTATGATGCTCATTTTATTGTTCACGCGTTAAACTTTTGTGATGGTGAAGTCGAAGTTATCCCTCAAAATAAAGAAAAATATATATCCTTTTCCAAAAAATTAAAAGTGAATAACCACGAAATTATATTGAGATTCTTAGATTCATTTAAGTTTTTATCGTGTAAATTAGAAGAATTGGTCAAAAATCTCAGTAATGATCAATTTCAAGAATTACGTAGAAATTACCCTAATGATGAAGATTTCTTTCGTTTAAAACGGAAAGGTGTTTATCCATATGAACTTATGACTAATTATGATAGTTTAAGTCTAACATCGCTCCCTGAACAAAAATGTTTTTATAGTTCACTCACAGATTCACATATTTCAAATGATGATTACAATCATGCTAAAGATGTTTGGGAACATTTTGGGTGTTGTAATATGTTAGATTATTCAAACCTATATTTAAAAACAGACGTTTTACTTTTATCCGATGTATTTGAAAACTTTAGAAAGTTATGTATTAATACATATGATTTAGACCCTGTCCATTATTACACAGCACCCGGTTTAAGTTGGGATGCAATGTTAAAATATACAAAAATAGAATTAGAACTTTTAACAGATTATGAGAAAATTGCATTTATTAGATCAGGTATCAGAGGTGGTGTATCTCAATGTAGTAATCGTTATGCTAGAGCTAATAACAAATACATGGAGGATTATGATACAGGGAAACCAAATTCATATATCACATATTTTGATGCCAAAAATTTATATGGTTGGGCTATGTCTCAATATCTTCCTACTGGTGGATTCGAATGGGTAAATCCAAATACAGAATTTAATGTGTCTAAGACATCAGACTTCGGTTTTATTTTAGAAGTTGATTTGGAATATCCAGATGAACTTCATGATTTACATTCGGACTTTCCTTTATGTCCAGAAAACATTTGTGTAGGCAATATTAATGAGAATAAACTAGTCCCAAATTTAAATAATAAAGATAAATATGTAATTCATTACAGAAATTTAAAGCAGTGCATAGAAATGGGGGTTAAATTAACTAAAATTCATAGAGTTTTAAAATTTAAACAGTCTCCCTGGTTGAAGATGTACATAGATCTAAACACAAAATTAAGAACTTTAGCAAAATCAGATTTCGAAAAAGATTTTTATAAATTAATGAATAATTCAGTCTTCGGTAAGACTATGGAGAATATTGAAAAAAGGGTTAACATAAAATTAGTTACGCACTGGGAGAACCAGGGTAAAGCTTTAGGTGCTCAAGATCTAATCGCTAAACCACAATTTCATAGCCTTTCAATATTTTCGGAAAACCTAGTTGCGGTTCAGTTGCGAAAAACGAAGTTAATATATAACAAACCAATTTATTTAGGGTTTTGCATTTTAGATATTTCAAAAACATTAATGTATGATTTTCATTATAACTATATGATTAAAAAGTTTAGTAAAATCAAATTATTGTATACAGATTCGGATAGTTTAATATATCATATATTTACAAATGATTTTTACACTGATATAAAACCTGACCTTTCATCATACTTTGATACCTCAGATTATGATACAAATAATATTTTTGAATATCCAAAATTAAATAAAAAGAAATTAGGTTTTTTTAAAGATGAAAATAATGGTAAAATCATGAAAGAATTTGTGGGTTTACGATCCAAAATGTACGCTTTTAACTTAGAGAATAAGACTATAGCCAAGGCAAAAGGGGTAAATAAATGTATCACTAAAAAGATGACAATGAATAGTTATAAGTCTTCTCTATTTAATAAAAAAGTGCAATATTATAGTATGCTTAGATTTAAATCAATTAAACACACAATTTTCACACAAAAATTAAATAAGATAGGTTTATCATATAATGACACAAAGAGACATATTTTAGATAATAATATTGAAACATTAGCTTGGGGTCATTATAAACTGCGTTAAGTGTTGATAGTTTTTACTTTTATGTCTGCGTTTAAGAAAAATTTATATTGATTGTAAAATTATGATAATACTATAATATGACGTAGTTTATTACATATTTAAACATTGTTTTATTGTAAATAATTTAAGTTAATTGTTGTTTCTATTTATTTGAGGTTGAGTTAATTGTAAAATTATGATGTACTAATTGTTGTTTCTATTTATTTGAGGTTGAGTTAATTGTAAAATTATGATGTACTAATTGTTGTTTCTATTTATTTGAGGTTGAGTTAATTGTAAAATTATGATGTACTAATTGTGTTAGAAATAGTATATAGATAATTCTGTTTTATATAATTTTTGGAATATATATTAATTGTTTACACCAACACTTTCATTTTTTATTTCACCCCTTTGAACTTTAGACGTGTGTTATGTTTCACTTTATCCATCCGTTCACTGCTATTGTGGCAGGACCAAGTGGGTGTGGGAAGTCAAATTTTGTAACAAATTTCATAAAATCAGTTACAGAAATATGTAATTGTGATTTTAATCAGATCACATGGTGCTTTGATGAAATGCAACCATTATATAATTTACCAAATGTTAACTATCATCAAGGAATTCCAAATCTTAATATGTTTGATGGTGAAAACCCACATCTTGTTATTATTGATGATCTAATGAGAGAGTCCGATGGAAGAATTGTGGATATATTTACAAAAGGTAGTCATCACAGGAATCTTAGTGTATTTTATCTAACACAAAATTTATTTCATCAGGGTAAAGGACAAAGAGACATATCTTTAAACTCAAGTTATATAATATATTTTAAAAACCCTCGAGATAAAACTCAAATAAGATATTTAGCAAGACAAGTATCACCAGATAACCCAAAATTCATTGAAAATGCCTACAGGGATGCAAATCTAGAGGCACATGGATATTTAATGGTAGATTTAAAACAGAATACCAATGATTTTTGTCGTATCAAGACAAATGTCTTTCCATTTAATGGTTTCTGTACAGTCTACGTCCCCACAAAAGAGTTTAAATACACCAAGAATCAAACAATTGAAATCATTGCTAAATGATGCATCGTCGACTCACAACGTATAAACATTTGCTAACCGCTTTGCATACGCTTAAACCAAAATATCAAAGAGCATTACTTAAAACGTGTGATGAAGAAGAAATTAACTGTATTTGTGAGTGTATTCATAACGTTTTACAAGGAAAAGTACCTCTTAAAGATCAGGATAAACAAAAATTGAATAAACATAAAAACATACTCCGTAAACTAGTACGTAAGTGTAAACATAAACTAAGAAAAAATATAATTATACAAAAAGGAGGGGCTTTCTTACCAACAATATTAGGTGCAATATTGAGTGGATTAGTGAGTGGACTAGCCAGTTAACATGGAAAATGCAAAGAAAATGATACTTATCGAACCTGGATTGATTGAAAAATTAAAACAAGAAAATAAGGTTAATAGTAATTTATCTCGATTAGATATTGAAATGCAAAATATTATGAATAGTAAGACGGAAGACCGAAAGAAATGGATATTATATTTACAAACACTGCAAAGATACCTTCATTTTACCGAAGAGGATCGTCAACCACTCAAATTACCAATTTATTCTGATACATCTAATGAAGATTCAAATGAGTCAAAAATTGGTTTTAAAAATAAAGATAGAGATCTAAAAACTTCAGTTGATATTGAATCTTTGCTGGAGGAGAATCGATCCATTAAAAGTAAAGAAAATGATGAAAATCCACTTTACACACCAGCTCAAATACTCAGTTTAATACCAAAAACTTATCATAAAAAAGGGCAGTTATTATTAAACTTAGTTGAAACAAGTAAAAGTAAAATACATTGGGATAACGAAGGTACAGTCATAATTGATAGTGAAAAAATTCCTGGAAGTAATATTGTTGATTTAATAAATGATTCACTAAGACCCCTAAAAAGAAGTGATCCGGTAGGGTGGGTTAGATTTGCTGAAGCATTAAAAGATATTAAAGTACCACTTACTTATATTGGAAATCCAAGGAGATGTGAGTTTATTAACCAACTTCAAGCAAAAGATCTGAACAAACCCTCTGAGATTGAAGTTCAAGAGTTTTCTACACCGTGCAGTAGAGATAAAAAGTCTACAACTAAAATACGTAAAGGACTTGAGTGGGAAAAATGGACTCCGTACTAGAAGAAATTAACAGGATTTATTATGATCCATCTAATCCCGCTGGTTTTGGTAGTATTGATAAATTATCAAAAGCCATGAAGGGTAAAATGAATAAAAAGCAAGTAAAGGAATGGTTAAAATCACAAGAAACATACACATTACATAAACCCATTCGAAAAAAATTCCCGCGTAATAGGTACATTCTATCAAATATTAATGAACTGTGGCAAGCTGATTTAAGTAATATGCGAACTTATTCTCAATATAATGATGGTTTCAAGTATATACTTTGTATTATTGATGTATTTAGTAAATATGCTTTTGCAAGACCAATGAAAAAGAAAAACTCAGAAACAACTAAAGAATGTTTTGAAAGTATATTTACTGAAAGTAATTTAACACCTACTCACATACAATCCGATAAAGGTACCGAATTTGTTTCAAAAGATGTACAAAAATACTTTAAATCCAAAAAGATTAATTACTATACCACTAACAATCCTGACATTAAGGCCAGTATTGTTGAACGATTTCAAAGAACACTAAAAATGAAAATGTGGCGTTATTTCACTCATAATAATACTTATAGATATATAGATGTTTTACAAGATTTAATATACTCTTATAATCACAGCTTTCACTCTAGTATTAAGATGTGCCCATGTGATGTAAATTCCAACAATATTATGACAGTTTGGACTAATCTTTATGACAGACGGTCAAAAAAACTTTCTTTAGAAAATGCTAAACCAAATTTCAATGTGGGTGATTATGTTCGAATAACTAAATATAAACATGTATTCCAAAAAGGATATGAATCAAATTGGAGTGATGAAATATTTATTATATCTTCAATAATTGATAGATCTCCATGGGTTGTTTATACAATAACAGATTTACAAAATGAACCAATAATTGGTACTTTTTATGAAAGAGAATTACAGAAAATCACTTACAACCCCACCTCACAACATAAAATAGATAAAATAATTGACACTCGTTATTCGGGTAACAGAAAAGAAGTATTAGTGAAGTGGAAAGGTTATCCAGATAAATTTAACAGTTGGATTTTAGCTTCTAGTTTAAAAGAAATATGAATAAAGAAAGTTTCTATTTAACTTTGCTCAGCAATAGTTCAATGGAATACTTTCCTGATAACAAGACCACAAATTTTTCAACGAAATTACCAAAAGCTATAAAATTAGAAGGTGAATGGTCGGTTGGAGTTGTCGAGTTTCAATATCCATGTACCATGTTTACTGTTCAAGACCATGAAAATGTTATATACATTACAAAATCTATGTTAATGCCTAATGAAGATAAGCCATCCACAGTGTACTACAAAAAACATATTCCAGCTACCAACTATGATAACGTTGAGCATATTTTAAGAGTGTTAAATGGTATCGGAGAGAACTTGAAATTTCGCTATGATGAAATAACAAAATTTGTGTCTATTTCGGTATTGGATAAAAATATAACATCCGTAACATTATCACCCAAATTAAGTTTACAGCTAGGTTATGAACCAAATAAAAATCTCCTAGAGAGAAATTTTGGAAAGTGTCCTGCTAATTTACACTTAGGGTTACCATCTCAACTATTTCTATATTGCGATATTATCGATCCTCAGATTGTGGGTGATGTTATGACTCCTTTATTAAGAGTCATTTCATTAGATCCTACAAAATACATTTATGGTGCAAATAAAATGCACGTTTTCTCTCAACCTCACTACTTACCTGTTATGCGAAGAGAGTTCGATACGTTGGAAATAGTTATAAGATCGAGTACAGGACAAAAAATACCATTCCAGTTTGGAACCGTGTGTATTAAACTACATTTCCGAAAATTATAATAATGAATTCTCTTCGTGATCATCATAAATGTCCATATGAAAATTATTATACACATCAAGCTGGATCAGGAGTTGGAGTAATTTATAAGGGTTCACCATATCAACGCGGTCATGGTATTGGGAGCTTCTTAGGGGGGTTATTCAGATCAGTTTTACCTTTACTTTCAAGTGGTGCTCGAGTGATTGGTAAGGAGGCATTAAGCGCTGGAGTAGGACTTTTATCGGATATGGTTCAAGCCCGTCCTATGGAAGCCTCAATAAAAGATCGTCTAAAGCAAGTTAGTACGAATTTAAAACGAAAGGCTGATGAGAAAATTGATCAATTTAACATGACTGGATCTGGGTATAAAACTAAAAGAAAACGATTGACTTCGTTCATTCCACCATTAACTGCTAAAGTGAAAGCTGCGAAAAAACTTAGTCTAAAACCAAAAAATATCAAAGATATATTTTCAAACTAAATATGTCTTTCCTTCATAATCATTCTTGCGAGTGCGTTAAGTCAGAATTGGATTTGTTTGCACTACCGTCTACACAAACTAGCATTGAAAATGGATTGTGGATTCATTATAAACCAATTTCATCTCTTGGTGATGATGGACCTATCGAGTTTCAAGTTCCTGGGACCGGCGATGACTACAAAGATTTGTCTCATACATTACTCCACATAAAGGCAAAAGTATTAAATCAAGATTCAACTAACTTGGTATCTACTACAATAGTAGCACCTGTAAATAATTGGCTGCATTCACTTTTTAGTCAACTTGATGTTTATTTAAACCAAAAACTAGTATCACCACCTAATAATACCTATGCATATCGAGCATACATGGAAACCCTTTTAAACTATGCCCCTGCTGCTAAACAATCTCATCTTACTTGTAGTCTTTGGTATGAGGATACAGCAGGAAAAATGGATTCTACAGATGGTAAAAACATAGGATTTGTTAAAAGACAGGAATTGATTAGTGAAAGTAAGGAAATAGAAATGATTGGTCATCTTCACGGTGACATTTTTAACCAAGATAAATTTTTAATTAATGGTGTTGAAATGAGTGTTAAATTGGTTCGATCAAGAGAGAGTTTTAATTTAATTGTTGGGTCGAACGATGTAAAGTTTAAAGTTTGCATTACGGACGCAACTCTTATTGTGCGACGAGCACGAATTAATCCAAGTGTATTACTCGCACATCAAAAAGTTTTAGCTTCTACCACTGCTAAATATCCTATTACTCGAGCTGAAGTAAAAGTTTTAACAATTCCTTCAGGTGTTCAAGGAAAAACTCTTGATAATATATTTTTAGGACAGGTACCGAAAAGATGTATAATTGGATTTGTGAACAATTCTGCATTTAATGGTTCCCTTACTAAAAATCCATTTAACTTTGAAAACTATGGTATTAATTCTTTCAGCTTATATATTGATGGTCAACAAATACCTTCAAAAGCTTTGCAACCATCTTTTAATAATAGCATATTTACATCAGCATATCATACTCTATTCTCGGGAACTGGTATTCACTTTCTTAATGAAGGAAATGGAATCTCTTGTGAACAGTATGGCAAAGGTTACTGTCTATTAGCATTTGACTTAACTCCTGATTTATCAGCTAACTCATCAACTCATTGGAATCTCATAAAGCATGGTAGTGTAAGAATAGAAGTACGATTTGAATCCTCATTAATACAAACAATTAACTGTATAGTTTATGCTGAGTTTGATAATATTATTGAGATAGATAAAAACAGAAATGTTACTGTAGACTATAGTAGTTAAGGTTATAATATGTGTTGTGTGTTAGATTTTATGTGTTATGTGTAATGCATTTTGTGTGTATGTAACTATGTGAAACGTTATAAAATTAAATAAAACAAATTGTATGCAATATATTTTTTTTATTTCTTTATAAATCTTCTATTTAATCTAATACAAAACACTGTTAGAGTTGAAATTTTACATAAGCACACTGACTAAACCACTGAACATGCTGCTGCCAAGGATCATCATCATCTTCCCAATCTTTTAAACCACCACCACAATGGAAACACTTGGTCCCGTCTGCATAGCCAGTATAAAAGAAACCAGCTTCGGCAAGATCTTCAGGTTTCTGTCGCATAACTAGAGGCCAGTTTTCGAAACTAAGCAAACGGCTAGATTTTGAACTGAAGAATGGATATTCAGCTCTTGAGTACTGCATACTCTTCTCGTTTTCTTCTCCACCCAGTGTTGTAGTTTTGTTATTCAATGATGTGTTTTGTACACGTATGCCACACTCATCTCTTCCTTCCGCTCTTGTCTTCCTGTAATTGAAGTAAACAGAATCACATTCACTAATGATCAGCTAATGACTGTCATTGTTAAAAAAGTATTTTTTTAACTTTTTCACTTTCTGCTATTGTCTTTGTTATATTGTATACGAGGGCGTTTGTGTTGTCGTAGATGCTATCCTTATTAGTCTTTACGTAATATTTAATTCTAGTGGAAGCATGTTTCCAATGATCAGTAGTTAGAATCTTGGATAGCTTCTTCATATCGTACATTTCAATTTTGATGAGATGCGTCGCTTGGTCTCCGTCGTCAGAATTAGTAGAAATGTATGATACACCATCTCTAGCGGCTCGTGCTACGGTTGATGATAACAGCTTCCTCTTTTTTATTTTTGATTCAGCTTCAAAAAAATGATCAATCGATTGCGATTTTCTTTTTCCACCATCGCATGTGTTATTATTAATGACGAGGTTATCACTCTCTTCTTGAGGGGAGAGTGGCGAGTAGTAATACTGTTTATAGGTATCTTCATCGAAGCTCAATGATTTCTGCAACAACACAGTTATCATGTTAATATCAATTTGTTAACACTTAATCATAAAAGTTAAAAAAGTTAAAGTTACAGCCTATTAAAATCCACTGCTGAACATAGGCCTCCTCTCATTTCTGAGAGGGTTTTAGAGCAAGGAAATGTCCGCCGCGCTCCCTCAATGTGTGTTGGCGAACTTCACATG
This sequence comes from Parnassius mnemosyne, assembly GCA_963668995.1. NCBI lineage: Eukaryota > Metazoa > Arthropoda > Insecta > Lepidoptera > Papilionidae > Parnassius > Parnassius mnemosyne. The sequence continues at coordinate 11,976,385 of CAVLGL010000091.1, read as the reverse complement.
CCTTCGAAATTTTCTCAGACATGCAGGTTTCCTCACGATGTTTTCCTTCACCACCAAGCACGTGGTAATAAGCACTTAAAATTGCTATTAACAATTTAATTGGTGCTGGCGGGGATCGAACCCGGGTCGCGTACTGTGAAATTTACAGCTAGCGCTAACCATCTGAGTTACCACGGCTTAATCATATACATACACAATATTTAAATAAAATAATACACACACATGGAAATAACAGAAAAAAAGTAATTTAGTCAATAGAATAAACACTTACATCCATAGCCTTTGGTGTATTGAAGTAACACAAATGTACTATTGATAGATCCACTGTAGCCAAACGACCGTACACTAACTCGATGACTGCGTTTGTTGGTCTTATATACCACCAGTACGTAAAAATTCTAATCTAAAGTATTTCCGTAATGAGTTGATAATTACTTTATGGGTCAACCAGTTTATCTCACATTTCCGTTGCCTATCTCAACATTTCTTCGTATTGTGTTTTGTTTGGTGATCAATGACTCAAGTACGATTTGTATAACACAAAAATGGAATTTAATATTTAGAAACATATCAGTTTATCTCACATTTACGTTGCCTATCTCAACATTTCTTCGTATTGTGTTTTGTTTGGTGATCAATGACTCAAGTACGATTTGTATATCACAAAAATGCAATTTAATATGTAGAAATCACTATAATTGACCATTCCTATGTTATTCATTGAGTAGCTAGGTACTGTAATAATCTACTAATAGCAGTAATATCATGGATACACTAGATGTACAACAACATCTGAAAAAGATTCACCCCAGTCTAGAAAATAATGTTTATGCAGCTAATAGACTGCCTATGTATACCCACGTACCAACGTATATAATATGTAATTTGGATACAGATGATAAACCAGGGTCACATTGGGTAGCTTTATATATCGATACGAATGACGTCGGTCAATATTTTGATTCATATGGACGATCACCTGTACGATATCATCTAGAGTTTTTAAAAAGGAATTGTAAAAGATGGAACTGGAATGTTGATAGGATTCAGAATGAGTGGACTTCAGTTTGTGGCGAATATTGCTTAATGTATTTACTATATAAGTTTCAAGGATGTTCAATACATAGTTTTACGAGTATATTTACAAGGAACACATTGTACAACGATATTTTAGTGGATGAGATGTTTCGCTCCTATTTTATAGATAATAATTAATAAGATTTTGTATTTTATAAATAAAAATTGTAACAAAATTATGTAATGTGTTTTATTGATGATTCAGATTAGCGTTGTATAAACAAAGAATTATAATAAACAATAGCACTGATATAGTCGACGCACACGCTGCAATGAAGGTGATTAAGGAACAATAGAACAATAGAAATAGGAACAACAATGGGACGCTAATGACGGTGGAGGCCCTTACCGGATATCAATTAGATATTAGCTAATTGATCTACACATCTCTGAAACCGTGCATTCTACACAAAAATGGACCGCGGATTCGTGATCAGAGCATGCCAAAACTTTTTTTTTTTAGGATCGGGCGTCGACGAACGTCGTTGAACCACGTCTGACTCAGGTGGTCTAGAAGTGGTACAACTACACTACTACTATTTTTGTATTCGTCAGACATGCAACTTTCCTCACGTTTGTGTGTAACGTAAATTTTGCATCCTGTAAAATTTATTGTAAAATATCAAATAGTCTTGGAGATACAAACTTGTACACTAACGAAAGTGACATCAATTTTAGCTAAGCGACTATTTACACTGATGCAAGTTACTTGCACCACTATAGACAGTCGCGTTCTACGTGCTGCGCCAATGATGAATGTGACCCTTTCACCAATATGCGTAACACGGCAATGCAATTTGGGCCTCATTAAATTGATACAATTACGATTCATTTAAAGTAACGTGTTTATTATGTTAAATTTACTTGTGTTAATCAACGTTTGTATCTACTTATCTTAAGTAACAGTCATAAAAATTTAAAGTAATAAAAGCTTTCGAGAGGTCAATTAATACAAATAAACAAATACTCCAGAAAATTACTACGGTAAGAAAAAATTTAACATTTTGAATAACTCAGTGAAAAACCATAATAATTAACTCCATTAATTTTCATTATTTAAATAGTTGAATTTTGTACTGTTTGTTCATATTATCACTTGCTTTAGTAGAAAAAAAATGTTTTTTACTTCAGTACTGTAATGTAGGTAGAATAATAATTTGTAATATTTCGTCATTGTGAATTGCAACAGTCACCGCAGTCTCGCATAAAAGGCTTAAGAAGTACGTAGTGTTTGCTTTCCTATCTCAATACGTCTAGATTCGACAGTGGCGACGAGAATAAGAATTCACGTGCATTTAATTATATACATAAAAGAAAAGAAACAAGATGTCAATCGGAAAGTTATCGGAATTCGACATTGACAAGGACGACTGGATATTATTCGTGGACCGTCTGGAACAATATTTCTTAGTTAAGGTACCATTCCGTAGCCGACCGCAGACTGACACTACTACGACACTACTGGTTTCTATGTAGTTCTATGAAATACCTTCCGTAGCTAGCGACACGTCGTTTGCCAGAACGGCAGACGACATGTCGCCCGACCGCAGATCAGTAGTGTCACCAACGCCCAAGTAGTCGGGTTCGGAATCATGACTGCAGCGACGCGTCGCCTGCTGTTGCTGTCCGCGGTCGGCTACGAAATTGTACCTTTAATAACATAGCTGATGACCTTCGAGTGCCGACGTTAATAACCGTTATGGGTGCAGAAAGTTACGAACTTTTTGTTAATTTGTGTACTCCAGAAAAACCTAGCACTAAAAGTTTTCAACAAATTACGGAAATTATGGAAAAACACTTACAACCACGGCCCAGTTAACTGGCAGAACGATAAAAGTTCAGGCATAGGAAACAACGTAGTGACGAAAAAGTTTCGGAATACGTGGCGGTTCTAAAGAAAATGTCAAAAACGTGCAATTTTGGTAGTTGGCTAGAAGAGAGCTTGCGAGATCAATTCGTATACGGAATAAATAATGAGGTAATCTGCCAGTATCTGTTTGCAGAAAAGGGGCTTGACTTCATAAAAGCATATAATATGGCAATTAGCATGGAGGCGACCGAGAAAGATGCAGCGATAGTACAAGGTCATGGCCGGTCATCCGATACAGCCATATCAGCTGATTGCCAGGTCATAACCAGGGCGGCAGAGAGGCACTTAACAACTCGGGCCGAGACGGCGAATACGGCGCACGGCAAGTATAGAAAGTATAATGCGCGCGCGCGGGCTGTACAAGATGACGGCGAGCGGCCAGCCGCGCGCGCGACGGTAACGTCGGCGGCGGGTGAGCAGGCTCAGCGACAGCGGGAGTGTCACGCGTGTAGAGGTGCACATAGTGATGTGGCATGTAAATTCACGCAATATGTATGCCGCGTTTGCAACAGGCAAGGACATTTGGAGCGCATGTTTCCGGCATTAGCGACATCGCAACAGGACTGTGTGGTTGCGAACGAAATAGAAAAAGAAAAAGAACGATGGAACGAGGACAAAGATGAGGTAATTTTTTATTGAATTAAATAAATTAACAATAAACCAGTGTATGCCTATAATTATACCGATTAAAATTTAAAATAATATTACTAACATGGATATTGATACAGGTAGTGCGATTTCTTGCATCAGTTTAGATATGTATAATAGGTATTTTTGTAAATTAAAAAAAGCTTATGTTAAGATATTATACGGGTGAAACTATACGGTTGGTAGGGTTAATAACACCTATTGTTACTTACGGAAACCGATCGAAATGCTTAGAAGTTTATGTAATTAAAGATGGCAAAACGGCACTGCTCGGTAGACAGTGGCTAGCTGAGTTAAATATTAAATTGCCTAATTACGATCATCAACCATTAAATAGTTTAAGCTGTGATAAATTCAATTTCGATGTATTCAGTTCCAGATCCTCTTAGGTGTTTGCGGAAGGACTCGGTCGGTATACGGGCCTGCCGGTTAGCATTAATTTACGCGAGTATCCACGACCCGTGTATATACGTGCGCGGACCTTGGCGTATGCGCTGCGCGAGCCTGTGGAGCGCGCGCTCGAGTAGCACGTACGAGATGGCATCCTCACGCCGTTGGAACGTTCCGATTGGGCTACGCCTATTGTAACGGTGCTCGAAAAAGACTGTAACATTAGAACTGTGCTAATTATAAATTACCACTTAATAAAATATTAGAAGTTGACCGTTATCCCCTTCCCAGTATTGAGGATTTATTGGTTAGGCTAGACAGAGGAAAGCATTTTAGTGAAATAGATCTCTCTCAAGCGTATGCTCAAATGGTTTTCATCATCATCATTACAGCCTTTCATAAGTCCACTGCTGAACATAGGCCTCCCCCAAGGAATGCCACAAAACACGGTCCTTAGCCACCTGCATCCATCTACTTCCTGCTTGTCTTACCAGGTCGTCACTCCATCTAGTGGCGGGTCGCCCTACACTTCGCGTACCGTTACGAGGCTGCCACTCGAGAAACTTTCTTCCCCATCGGTTATCGGTTCTTCGAGTTATATGGCCGGCCCACTGCCACTTCAGCTTAAAAATCCGTTGGGCTATGTCGGTTACTCTGGCTATACTGCGGATATCCTTATTTCTAAGTTTATCACGCAGAGAAACCCCGAGCATAGCCCTCTCTATAGCTCGCTGAGCGACCTTGAGCTTCCTCATAAGGCCAGCAGTGAAGGACCACGTCTCAGATCCGTAAGTCATCACTGGTAACACGCACTGGTTGTACGATTTCGTTTTCAGGTTTTGAGGTATACCTGACGAGAAGATGTGTCGTAGTTTCCCGTAGGCTGCCCAGCCGAGTTGAATCCGTCGATTAACCTCTCGGTCGAAGTTGGACTTACCTAGTGGGACTATTTGTCCCGGGTAAACATACTCGTCAACAACTTCGTGCTTAGTGCTCCCAACAACTACCGGCATAGGTGTGACATGGACATTAAACATGATCTTTGTTTTGTCCATGTTCATCTTAAGACCTATCCGTTGGGAGACACTATTGAGGTAATGGAGCATAGTGCTTAAGTCCTCCAGCGATTCTGCCATAAGGACTATATCGTCGGCAAATCGGAGGTGAGTGATGTACTCGCCATTGATGTTAATACCGCATCCTTTCCAGTACAGTAGCTTGAAAACGTCTTCCAGCGGTGAAGAGTTTCGGGGATATAACGTCACCCTGTCTTACACCTCTCTGCAGTTGGAAGTCAACTTGGCACCGCTGAAGGGACTGCAGCACCGCCAAAATTTCGACGGAATCAAAGGCTTTCTCATAGTCCACATACGCAAGGGAAAGTGGCAAATTATACTTCTCTATCTTCTGTACAATCTGCCGCAGAGTATGTATGTGGTCTATGGTACTAATACCTTTTCGGAAACCGGCTTGTTCGGGAGGCTGGAAGTCGTCAAGTCTACGTGCGAGACGATTCGTAATGACTACTTCTGAAGGACTACAAGTACCGGTTTTCCACCCGCTTTCAAAATTCCATACTCGCCCAGGGACTTGCCGTTTTTAAGGTGCTGGAGAGCCATTCTAATCTCGCTCAGATTGACGTCCGGGATATCTTCGGAATAGTGTCTGATAAGACTCGCTCTTGGATCGTTACTCACACTTGCGTGTGGCTCCAACGATGACGTGTACAGCTGCCCATAGAACCTCTCAATCTCACTCAAAATCTCAGGTGTCCCGGAAACGATGCTGCCACACTCGTTTTTCAACTTTGACAGTTGGCTCTTTCTGGCAGACAGATCTCTGGCAAAGACTAACTCTCTGGCCATGAGATTAAGAGTGTGATCGGAGAGTTTTTCTTCTGCGGCGGGTCTTGCAGAACTTATCTCCGACTGCATGAACAGTTTCCACGAGCTTATCATTCATATCGTCCACTTCATTGCAGTCTTCTAGACACTGAAAACTGTTTTGTAACTCGAGCTGAAAGGTTTCAGGACCTTGGACTAGAGTACGAGGGGGACGGAGCGTTGACTTCATTAGACGAGACCTCTCCAACTTAACGTTTAGGTTCAGTGTGCCACTAACCATTCGGTGATCGCTACCAGTTTTCACCCTCGCGATCACGGAGGCATCACTGAACAGTTGTCGTCATAATGAAATCAATCTCATTTTTTGTCGAACCGTCGGGGATCGACCAGGTCCATTTCCTTTGAGGCCGCTTCTGGTAGAAAGAGTTCATCATAAAGAGGGACTCAATCTCCAAAAAGTCGGCCAGCTGCTGGCCCCTTGGTTTCCGTTGCCCTATTAAAAATTTCCCTACTTTCAGCTCACCGTTCTCTCTTGTGCCTAGTTTTGCATTAGTCTCTTATTAACACCGTATTGTGGGTTTCGGAGGAATGCACGGCTCTAGAGATATCCTCATACATTTCCTCCACCTCCTCATGGGGATGTGCCGAGGTTGGTGCGTAAACCTCTATGACATTCAGCGAATACTGTTTGGTGATTCTGAGTATAAGGTACGCAACCCTCGTCGACACACTCTCAATCTTTACAACGTTGTTAACGAGAGACTTGTGGACGATAAATCCGACACCTCCTTGGGACAGATGGTCTCCCTCTCGGTGATAGAGCAAGTTGCCGGATACGAGGATCACCGTGTCCTCCCCCTCTCTTCGGACCTCGGATAATCTTGTAATATGCCAGCGTAACTTGTCTATATCTTCTTCCAGCTCCACGATCTCCTCGTCAGTCCTCAGGGTATGTGCGTTTTATGTTGCTAAGTCGAGTCGTCTTAGGTGGCAACCGAACCTCCACCGGAGATTCTTAGCATCCCCTGCCCAGCCGTTACCATGGTCGCGTGCCGTTACCATAAGCGTGGAAACCCGGCATTAGACAGGAACACAGCAGTGCACGCAATAGAAATAAAAGATAAGAGGGTGTTTCCTACCCAGACCATAAGTTTTATGAATTACATATTTTTTCACATCATAAAGTAACTATTAAGTAAACAAATGCAAACAAGAAAAATTCAAAGTGATAAAATCTTACTCAATAACTTCAAACATGCAAATCTATATTTAAAGGCAATTTGTTGCAATCTGAATAAATTGCGGTCCAAGATCAAACTACCCCAGAAGTTTAAACATTATTTACTATTAAGATTCCATTTAGTTTTGGATATTGATTTTAACCAAAAACAAAGCAGTAACAGCGTCTCCGAAACGAATCAGTTTCGGAAACGCAGAATACGTATTTCTTTAATTTTGTAACATCCATTTTTATTGTCATTTGCTTTTAAAAATATTTGTCTAAATCTTTCCTAAAATAACCATTTTAGAACTTTATAAACTAATTTTTGTCATTAATTTCATTAAATAAGCTTACATATTCATTTGAAACGGTACATTTGTTGATTTAAATTTTAATGTTATAGGTATGTTTTTCACGTAACTACTCAATGAAGTTATTCATTTTGCGTTTTACTTTCTCTTATATTCATCGCTCTGAAATTTTATTGAACAAGATCGCATAATGAAGACGACCTAACGAAGTGAACGTTATATATAGATGTTCGTTTATAATAAAAGGCTCTTACTTACTTATATTTCCTTTCTTTCTTAATTCAATATCTTACTTTGTGTTTCCATAAACGAAGGTTGGTTTATAACGCAGATTAGGTGTGTTTTTTTTCTTCTTTAATCTATGCTTTTTGAAACATTGCTGGATATACTATTAGCCATGAATGCGCCATCGACTCATTAATAGATTAGTTTGAAGAGACGAGTTGCTGAGAGCAGATGCCGTCACGCTGATAATGTTCCACCCTATTACTATTCTGTGGTATTTGGTTTATGCATTTTTGAACATGTCTAAAATTATTTTTGTATTCGTCAGACATGCAACTTTCCCCACGTTTGTGTGTAACTTAAATTTTGCATCCTGTAAAATTTGTAGTAAAAGATCAAATAGCTTTGAAGATACAAACTTGTACACTAACGAAAGTGAAATCAATTTTAGCTAAGCGACTATCTACACTGATGCAAGTTACTTGCACCACTATAGATAGTCGCGTTCTACGTGCTGCGCCAATGACGAATGTGACCCTTTCACCAATATGCGTAACGCGGCAATGCAATTTGGGCCTCATTAAACTGATATAATTACGATTCATTTAAACTAACGTATTTAGTATGTTAAATTTACTTGTGTTAATAAACGTTTTTACTTGAGTAACAGTCATAGAAATTAGTAATAAAAAAAAAGTAATAAAAGCGTTCGAGAGGTCAATTAATACAAATAAACAAACACTCCAGAAAATTACTACTGTAAGAAAAAAATTAACATTTTGAATAACTCAATGAAAAACCATAATAATTAACTCCATTAATTTTCATTATTTAATTAGTTGAATTTTGTACTGTTTGTTCATATTATCACTTGCTTTAGTAGAAAAAAATGTTTTTTACTTCAGTACTGTAATATAGGTAGAATAATAATTTGTAATATTTCGTCATTGTGAATTGCAACAGTCACCGCAGTCTCGCATAAAAGGCTTAAGAAGTATGTAGTGTTTGCTTTCCTATCTTAAGGCGCAGGTTGAGCAAAATGTCGCGCTAGTCGTTATTTGTGCGGTTTTTAGGAGCTATCTACTTTTTATTTAAAAGATATATCAACAAATAAAAAACACATTATATTTCTACATAATCTTGATTCCATAAAAGCTATATCCAATTTTTTTTTAAAGGAATAAATATTAATATAATCTCCTTACAACGAAACCACATAAATGTGAAATTATTATTGATAACATGCATCTCCTCGTAAAGTAAGTATTATTTTATTTTGCGATTTATACCAATGGATAGGCAATTTATTAATGAAAATTTCTATAGTAAAATTTTTTTCAAAAAACCAAAATTTGATTTTATTAAGAAATTATTTTAAAATCTGGGCGTATTTACTGCCCACGGGCTTGCTGGAGTCAGTGAGCCCTGAGCTCTTACACGTGGAACCCGTGTCGTTAGAGCGTCTGCCAGCGCACACGATCACGTCATCTTATCAGTCGATAATATTATAATATTATTAATTATTAGGTTCTTTATAGGTAATATTATTTGTTTGTTTTGGGTATAATTTTTCGTATTATTTATACATATATTTGTTGTGTTTTTTACTGCGCGATGAAGCTTTTTGCGTGTATTTTCTTTGAAGTAAATGCAAATAAAATAATTAAGCACCATTAGCATGTAAGGTTCGAATCCATAAATAAAATTTCGACAAATATTATAATTTACACTATAAAAGGTTAATTCAATATTATCACCCAACCACAATATCTTATTAGGTATAGTACTGCCTCGTTGGTCTAGTGGTTGTAGTAGTGCGACTGCTGATCATGAGGTCCCGGGTTCGAATCCTGGGTCGGGCCAAAAAGTCAGTTATGAGTTTTTCATTTATGTTCTAAGTTATAATTAGTATTACTAAGTTATAGTGTTTTGCTAAAATATAGTATATTATTTATTGCTTGTATTTTCTTCTTTTTCAAAAAATAATTGAGTACATAAGGTGTTCTATACTTATAATTCGGTAAAAAGTATCTAAGTAGGTACTAATATACCTACTTTTTACTATCTAAAAATTTTTAAAACTAATTTTAACTAAAAAGACTAAAGTGACCATTTATTTTTTAACTCAAAACAGGACATGGGTTTATTTATACTCGAAAAACTATAACTTTATACAATTAGTGTTCACTATAAAATTATATTCGGTATAGACGGTAATTATTAAATGCAACATATTTTTTTTAATTATTAATTACATTTGTCAGTGGATTAAATTTGCTTTAATAAAGTTGGTGATGATTTTAAATAAGAATAAAATTCTGCTCAAGTTTTTTTATTGTTATCTTTGTTAACAACATCGTCTTTAGAACTCTGGAACCGTAAGTGTTTCTTTCAGACGTCCACAATTTATTCAAAATAAAAAAAATACTTTTTCTACCGGAGCAATCGTACCAGGTAGACATAAAATATATTCGATTAATAATATATCCAACGATATACGGGACAATTTTGTGTCCCGGAGCTTTGTTTGGGGACAATGGGACAGGTGACCGAGAAAAGGGACAGTCCCTTTTCTCGGTCACCTGCGCTGGGGGCCGCGGGTTCGAATCTCGCACGGAACAAGTATTTGTATGGCCTACAAATAATTGTTCCGGGTCTGGATGTTTGTCCTTGTGCAATTTATGTTTGTAAACTGCCTCCACGACACAGGAGAAAATCCTAGTGTGGGGGTAACGTATTTTTACAATTGAAATTGAAAGATTGAACCCTTATACTTCTTGTTGATTTTTGTATTACCTTTATTAAAGTTACCCTTATGTATAAATAAATATAATTACGTATGTAGAAATAAAATTCATTTTCATCCTCATCAATCATTGGGGCGAGGATAATGTCTGCCAGCATAAGTAATAAGCAGGCTAAGTTACAAGGTGCTCAGTTCAAAAATTTGTAGGTAGGTATGTTACTTTTCAATACGTGATACGTAAAAATTAACAATAATCAAAAACACATCTACGAAACATCCTATTTATTTATTTATTCTTTATTGCACCAAATATTTGTACAAAAGGCGAGCTATCAATCTATTTACCTATAGTGAGTAGGTATCTTTTAAACTCACAATTTTCAATGCTTCATTTTTAATATATAATTAATTATAAAATTTCATAATTAAATAATATATAAGAATACATAATTCTAATATAATGCAACTTATATACCGAATAAAAAAATTTAAATACATTTATCGTTGTACGCTGTGTGTATTTCCATAAAATAGTTTATTGATGTTGAAAAAATACTACGTTCTTACAGTAGGTGGCGTCTTATATATTTGTTACGCGATAATATATTGTAGCGAGTCGGCGCGACACACCAAATGATCAAGGTCGTTCGCATGGAGTAGCCCCTTAATACGTCTAGATTCGACAGTGGCGACGAGAATAAGAATTCACGTCCATTTAATTATATACATAAAAGAAAAGAAAAAAGATGTCAATCGGGAAGTTATCGGAATTCGACATTCACAAGGATGACTGGATATTATAAGTGGACCGTCTGGAACAATATTTCTTAGTTAAGGTACCATTCCGTAGCCGACCGCAGACAGCAGCAGCAGGCGACGTGTCGTCGCGAATCCAGTAGTGTCGCTCGTTCTTCAACTTTGACAGTTGGCTCTTTCTGGCAGACAGATCTCTGGCGAAGACTGACTCTCTGGCCATGAGATTAAGAGTGTGATCGGGGAGTTTTTCTTCTGCGGCGGGTCTTGCAGAAATTAGCTCCGACCGCATGGACAGTTTCCACGAGCTTGTCATTCATATCGTCCACTTCATTGCAGTCTTCTAGACACTGAAAACGGTTTTGTAACTCGAGCTGAAAGGTTTTCGGACCTTGTACTAGAGTACGAGGGGGACGGAGCGTTGACTTCATTAGACGAGACCTCTCCAACTTAACGTTTAGTTTCAGTGTGCCTCTAACCATTTAGTGATCGCTACCAGTTTTCACCCTCGCGATCACGGAGGCATCACTGAACAGTTGTCGTCATAATGAAGTCAATCTCATTTTTTGTCGAACCGTTGGAGCTCGATCAGGTCCACTTCCTTTGGGGCCGCTTCTGGGAGAAAGAGTTTATCATAAAGAATTCCTCTTTCTGCATGAAGTCGGCCAGCTGCTGGTCCCTTGGGTTCCGTTGCCCTATTCAAAATTTCCCTACTTTCAGCTCACCGTTCTCTCTTGTGCCTAGTTTTGCATTAAAGTCTCCCATTAACACCGTATTGTGGGTTTCGGAGGAATGTACGGCTCTAGAGATATTCTCAGACATTTCCTCCACCTCCTCATGGGGTTGTGCCGAGGATGGTGCGTAAACCTGTATAACCTTCAGCGAATACTGTTTGGTGATTCTGAGTATAAGGTACGGAACCCTCGTCGACACACTCTCAATCTTTACAACGTTGTTAACGAGAGACTTGTGGACGATAAATCCGATACCTCCTTGAGACAGATGGTCGCCCTCTCGGTGATAGAGCAAAATGCCGGATTCGAGGATTACCGTGTCCTCCCTCTCTCTTCGAACCTCGGATAATCTTATAATATGCCAGCGTAACTTGTCTATCTCTTCTTCTAGCTCCACGATATCCTTGTGAGTCCTCAGGGTGCGTGCGTTGTATGTTGCCATGTCGAGTCATCTTAGGTAGCAACGGAACCTCCATCGGAGATTCTTAGCACCCCCTGCCCAGCCGTTACCATGGTCGCCACCGTAGCCAGGAATAGCGGGGCCGCTGAGGACTGGAGGCCGTCTCTTTCTTGCTCTCATAATTAGGGTGTATTTGCCATAGTTGTCACGCTTGGCGAGCGGGTTAGTAACCGCAGTTTTTTTATTGTAATTTTGCTGTTATCAGATGTGCTGCACATCTCCAGCCTGTTTCCTTTTGTCGCCTTTTACGAAACCCACGGGAAGATATGGGGTAGTGGATATTCTTAACTGCAACTGCTCGGCAAATGGTTTTGGATGATACAAAAAATTATACTGTAATTAATACACATAAAGGTCTGTATGTATGCAATCGTTTAGTTTATGGCCTTTCATCTAGTCCGAGGATTTTTCAACGTCGATTGGAGGAAAAGTTTGCAGATATATCTCAGATAGGTGTGTTTCTAGATGTATTTAGGTATAAACTTAATGTATTTAAGTTGAACTCGATTATATGTATTAATAGCATTTGCACAGTTATTTTGGTAATTTGGTAAGCTTTCCTTTGGTTGAGTTCATGGCGCATGTTCTAATAACTCTTCCACATTTTTACAGTAGTAAGTAGCCAGTGGGTCTGACCAGCGATGATCAATGATGCCTTTCAGGATAAGTGATACTTTATTTGCATCTGTAATACATGTCTGAGAACGTTCATCATCATCATCTACATTTTTACAGCCCTTCAAAAGTCCACTGCTAAATATAGGCTTGTCCAAAGGAATGTAACAAAGCACGGTCCTGAGCCACCTGCATCCATTGATTTGCTGCATGTCTTACCAGTTCGTCACTATATCCAGTGGGAGGACGCCCTACACTTCGCCTGCTGGTACGAGGCTGCCACTCGAAAACTTTTTTTCCCCATCGGTTGTCGGTTCTTCGAGCTTCATGGCCGGCCCTTTGCCACTTCAGCTTACTAATATGTTGGGCTATGTCGGTAACTCTTTTTCTACTACAGATATTCTTATTTCTAAGTTTATCACGCAGAAAAACGCTGAGCATAGCCCTCTCCATAGCTCACTAAGCGACTTTGAGCTTTTGAGCACTTCTCAGATCATCACCGGCAAAACGCGCTAGTTGTACAAACTAGTTATGAGGTTTTGAGATGTCTGACGAGAAGATGTGTCGTAATCTCCCGAATGTTGCACAGCCGATTTCAATCCGTCGATTCACCTCTCGGTCGAAGTTGGACTTACCTAGTCAGACTATTTGTCACAGGTAAACGTCAGATATTCGTCAAAAACTTCGAGCTTCGTACTCCCATCAACTACCAGCATAGGTGTGACATGGACGTTTATTTTTTTATAGGATAGGGTGACAAACAAACACACAGTCCACCTGATGGTAAGTGATTGCTGTGACTCATAGACATCTATATTGATCCTCAATAAAGGAACAAAATGCAGATGCGTCGTCACCCGTGAGGATTAAGATGGAATGCCTCTTTTCCAGTAAAATGGGTCTCCGGTTCTCTACACTCACCATACGAAACAGCAATGTCAAGCTGCCATTTTACGCTGGTATTCTGTGAGAGCGTGGTTCTTCCCCGGTCGAGGCGACCTATTTGTTCTACAACTATACTACTAATATAGCTGCTGAATGGATCTTCCATGTAATAAACATGATTTTTGTTTTGTCCATGTTCATCTTTAGACCTATCTGTTGGGAGACACTATTGAGGTCATTGAGCATAGTGCTTATATCCTCCAGCGATTCTGCCATATGCACTATATCGTCGGAAAATCGAATAAAGTAATGTACTCGCCATTTTGGTTAATACCGTATCTTTTCCAGTCCACTAGCTTAAAAACGTCTTACAAAAAAAAACGGTTCGGGGATATTACGTCACCCTGTCTTACAACTTTCTGCAGTTGAATAGGTTTTGTACTCTGGTTCTGCACTCGGATAGCCATTGTAGCCCTAATGTACAAACACTTCAGCACTTCGATATACCGAAAGTCGCCGTTGGAGGGACTGCTGCATCGCCCAAACCACCAAACTGTATTCGCTGGTCATACAGGCTTTGCACCATCCTCGGCACATTCCAATGAGGAGGTGAAGGAAACGTATGAGGATATCTCTAGAGCCATGCATTCCTCCAAAAACCACTATACAGTGTCAATGGGAGACTTGAACGCAAAACTAGGCACAAGAGAACGGTAAGCTGAAAGAAGAGACATTTGGAATAGGGCAACGAAAACCAACGGGCCAGCAGCTGGCCGAGTCCATGGAGAAAGGAGGACTCTTTATAGTGAACTTTTTCTTCCAGAAGCGGCCCAACAGGAAGTGGACCGGATCGAGCCGCGACGGTTCGACAAAAAATGAGATCGACTTCATTATGACGACTAGACGGCAACTATTCAGTGATATTTCAGTGATCGCGAGGGTGAAAACTGGTAACGATCACCGAATTACAATGATCCTAAACGTAAAGTTTGAGAGGTTCCGCCTACTGAAGTCAACGCCCCCCCCCCCTCCCCTCGTGCTCTAATCCAAAGACCCAAAACCTTTCAGCTCGCGTTATAAAACCGTTTTCAGTGCCTGGAAGATTGCATGCAGTGGACGATATAAATGATAAGGTCGTGGAAACTGACAATGCGATCGGAGCTAGGTTTTGCAACAGCCATCGCAGAAGAATACAAAACCTCTCCGATCACACTCTTAATCTCATGGCTGTTAGACGGGAAATGAAGCTGCAGTTTTCAATAGATTTGATAGCATACAGGCAACTGAATAGACAGATTTCCAAATGCTTGCGGCGGGACTTACGCAACTTTAATACTGCTCGTATTGAAGAAGCAGCTTACACAACTTTAATACTGCTCGTATTAAGCAACCAAGGTTTCAAAGTCTCTGCCAGAGATCTGTCTGCCAGAAAGAGCTAATCGTCGAAGCTGAAGACCGAATGTGGCAGCATCTGTTCCGAGATACCTGAGATTTTGAGTGAGATTGAGAGGTTCTATGGGCAGCTGGGCCACACGTAAGTGTCAGTAACGATCCAAGAGCAAGTCTTATCTGACACTTTTTGGCTGATATTCCGGACGTCAGTCTGAGCGAGATTAAAACGGCTCTCCAGCATCTTAAAAACAGCAAGTCCCCCGGCGAGGATAGAATTACAGCAGAGCTTCTGAAAGCGGGTGGAAAACTAGTACCTAAAGTTCTTCACAAGCTAGTTAATTCCGTCCTCCATGGTGGCACCACTCCGGAGGCGTGGAGCAGAAGTGTGGTGGTCTTGTTCTTCTAGAAATGCGACAACGCTCTATTGAAAAACTACAGACCGATTTTCCTTCTGAGCCGTGTCTACGTACTATTCGTAAGGACTCTCGAAAATTGCTCTTTTCGAGAGTCATTACAAATCGTCTCGCATGCAGACTCGATGACTTCCAGCCTCCCGAGCAAGTTCGTTCCCGAAAAGGCTGTAGCACCATAGACCACATACATACCCTTCGGCAAATTGTACAGAAGATCGAAGAGTATAATCTGCCACTTTGTTTTGCGTATGTGGAATATGAGAAAACCTTTGATTCCGTCGAAATGTGGGAGAACGAATTTTAAGCAACAGGTCTGAAAAGTATCCGGTAGTAACATCTCCTCTAAGATGGACTCTTATATTTTTCGTAAGGCTCAGTTTTGTCACTGAAGGCCATAAATGAGACCGCTTTACGCACGCTTTAATTCGTCCGCTCGCGTTTCTCTGGAAATTACTGGTAAAGTTTGCCAGAAATCGCCTGTTTACAATACAGGAACTTTTCCCATTTGACAATTATTATCCCTAATATCTTGTAAAGATTTTGTTAGGGCTTCGAAACCCCCTTTATGATATATGTCATAGTACTCTCATCACAAATAATTAATTTCAATTTGCAGAGTACTTCTGCCATATTACTTTCTTTGGGTATATTGCAGAGTGAGGTTTCATTTTGTATCAAATCGAGAGGAAGTGTAAACGCGGAGTATGCAGTTTTACCTCCTTTCAGCAGAGTGGCAGCAATTCCGGACGATACGACCGCAAAGGCGATATCACGATTGCTTCTTCATTTGGCCAACAGTAAATTTAATTTAAAAAAAACTTGCCTATTCCACCAGGGGCACCCAAAAAAAAAAGAGATATTGTCAATACTGGAAAGTATTTTATAATAGATATGTCTTTGTTCAAGGTCTGTTAAGCTGGAATGGTCATTTGAGCAAAATCACTTAAATTTTTGCTAAATATTTAGTGCTCATTTAGTGCTAATTTAGTGCTGCAAATTTAAATTTCACGCCAAAATAGCTTGATCAAAAATTAGAAAACTGCTAGCTTTTAATTAAGCTAGCAGTGTTCTACCTATTAAAACGATAACCGCTTAATACAGCACCAAATAGAAGCATCAATAATTTAGTGCTCATTTAGTGCTGCCGATATACGCAAAAACAAATATTGGGAAAATATATATTTTTTTTAATATCATAAATTCTGCTACTTTGACATCTTTAGCAGAGTATGTAAAGAAAAAATTTACATCCAAGTGGATTATCACCTAATGATATGAGAATAATTTTGTGCTCATTTAGTGCTGCCGATATACGCAAAAACAAATATTGGAAAAATATGTATTTATTTAATATCATAAATTCTGCTACTTTGACGTCTTTAGCACAGTATGTAATGAAAAAATTGACATCAGAGTGGGCTATCACCTAATTATATAAGATAATAAATTAGTGCTCATTTAGTGCTATCGAATTACGAAAAAGGATTTGAGAAATTATTATTTTTAAATACCGTAAACTGCTACTTTGATATGTTTAGCAGAGTATGTGATGAAACAATGACATCCAAGTGAATTATCACTTAATGATATAAGATAATAAATTAGTGCTCGTTTAATGCTGTCGATATATGAAAAAGGATTTGAGAAATTATTAATTTTAAATACCGTAAACTGCTACCTTGGCATATTTAGCAGAGTGTGTACTGAAAAAATTGACATCGACGTGAATTATCACCTAATGATATAAGATAATAAATTAGTGCTCGTTTAGTGCTGTCGATATATGAAAAAGGATTTAAGATATAATTTTTTTAAATACCGTAAACTGCTACCTTGACATATTTAGCAGCGTATGTACTGAAAAAACTTGACATCTAAATTTTCCAAATCCTTTTCCGTATATCGACAGCACTAAATGAGCACTAATTTATTATCTTATATCATTATGTGATAGCCCACTCTAATGTAATTTTTTTCATTATACTCTGTTAAAGATGTCAAAGTAGCAGAGTTTATGATATTAAAAAAAAATATTTTCCCAAGTTTTGTTTTTGCGTATATCGGCAGCACTCAATGAGCACTAAATTATTATCGTACATCATTAGATGATAACTCACTTGGATGTCAATGTATCATCACATACTCTGCTAAAGATGTCAAAGTAGCAGTTAACGTTATTTAAAAATAATAATTTCCCAAATCCTTTTCCGTATATCGACAGCACTAAATGAGCACTAATTTATTATCTTATATCATTATGTGATAGCCCACTCTGATGCAATTTTTTTCATTATACTCTACTGAAGATGTCAAAGTAGCAGAGTTTATGATATTATAAATAATATTTTCCCAAGTTTTGTTTTTGCGTATATCGGTAGCACTAAATGAGCACTAAATTATTATCTCATATAATTAGGTGATAATCCACTTGGATGTCAATTTGTTCATTACGTACTCTGCTAAAGATGTCAAAGTAGCAGAATTTATGATATTAAAAAAAGTATATTTTCCCAATATTTATTTTTGCGTACATCGGCAGCACTAAATGAGCACTAAATTATTGATGCTTCTATTTGGTGCTGTATTAAGCGGTTATCGTTTTAATAGGCAGAACACTGCTAGCTTAATTAAAAGCTAGCAGTTTTCTCATTTTTGATCAAGCTATATTGGCGTGAAATTTAAATTTGCAGCACTAAATTAGCACGAAATGAGCACTAAATATTTAGCAAAAATTTAAGTGATTTTGCCCAAATGACTATTCCAGCTTAACAGACCTCTTTGTTCATTGGTTAGAGAGCCTTCACTAATTGACACCAGTTCTGCTAAGGAATTGACATCGCAACTGGTTTCCTTTAGGTAGGCCCGGTTATTGTGTAAGCCTTGAGATCTTTTAGACAAAGGCAACCCATACTGCTGTAGACTATGTGCTCCTAATGCTAATATAGCTTCTCCTATTGTGACCAGATATTTATTGTAGATTTCATCTGCTAGATGTTCATCTATAATTCCATAAAGCCTTTTCACTTGTCGTTTGTAGTCTTCTGATAGGCTATCTCTATATTTAACCTCATTTTTTATAGGATAGGGTGACAAACGAGCACACAGTCCACCTCATGGTAAGTGATTGCTGTGGCCCATAGATATCTACATCTATCCTCGTTTGTGAATCAAAATGCAGATGCGTTGTCACCCGTGAGGACTAAGATGGAATCCTCTTTTTCAGTATAAAGGGTAAGGGAATAGAGAGTGCTACACACTCGTACACTATAATCGTTTCTTGCGCAGATAGCTAGCCTTCGTTAAGACTGGCCGCCGTAACCGAAAACCAGTCTGGAGGCCATTATAATACGAATTATGTCAATTTACTTTGCAATACGGTAACCGTATGCGAAGGTGGAAAACACACTGTTCGGGTATTATGGTTGCTTCGGATTGTCGGTGGGCTCTGCACTGTAGCGATATCTGCTATTCTGATTTCAACTATTGGGCAGTTCGGAAGCATTTCGTTCGGTGTGCGCAGAGCACGTGCCTCTAATTAAAGTATAGACTCTTAAATGGTTATTCGGAGGATTATGTGCTAAATATATAGTTAATTCGGTGGATGGTGGAGGATAGCAGCAGATAACCTCCAGCTGGAGGCGTCTTCAGGATCACACCGCTTCTCCATAGAAACTCACTTTATATTTCGGGGGAGTGTGTTGCCTGCAAAACTGGGGCCAACCTTGCTCACCATTGAATTAGCTGTAGAAGGCAGTAGCGTGAACACGCACTTTAATAGAACTAGAGGCAGCATATAGGATGGTGTGGCATTTTGGGGATGAAAGTCTACTGCCGTATATATGTTAAATTATGCCAGTGAATATCATATATTTTTTGCTTTATAGGCCCAGGGCGGCAGCCACTTATGCTACACCACTGTATCGAAGTAATGCTAAATAAACCATTTCAATTACAAACTGACGTTTGTATAATGAGGCTGTGCTGGGAGTTCACCAGTTCTTGTGTGCTGTCCTAAATTACAAAATCATATCTTCATTATTCAAATAATATATTTGCGCTAAGTCTCTGATGTCGCCTATCGAAAAGCCATAACAACCTTTGCTCCCACTATGAAATAATCTTCTACTAAAAATAGCTTTCTACTTCAGTAATCCTCATATTCTAAGTCTTGCGTTGTTCATTCGTCTTTCTCTGTTAAATATGTTTTGTCTTTGAAACGCAGCCCCTATTAAATTAAGGAACGTTACATAACCTTTACGCATTTAATATTAAGTATCGACAACTATTTTATGTCACACTATCGATCCGTTCCGGTTTTTTATTTGGATTTTTTGGATTTCTGGATCTCGACGACAGCGCTATCTATCGTGTCTAATTATAAATCTAAATAATCCAGGGATCTTCTCAAACACACACAAAATGTTATCAAAATTGGTGTAAGCGTTTAGGAGTTCAGTGACAAACACATGTACAGAAGAATTATATATAAAGATGGTAGAATCTTGATGCTATGGTAAGCAGTAACTTGTCTTTTTCCTTTGGAAGCACCCTGTTATTTAAAATTTTCTAACGAGCACGCTAAAGGAACTTACTTGCCATAATTATTGCCGTTGTACTTCTGCCAACGGTTTATTACGAGAGTTTATTAATTGATGCGGCTTTAGTGCCGTGTAACTTGAATCAGTAAAGTGCACATTCAACGATATTGAAATCACCATTACGCTCCCAACACTTATTTGTAGGGTTGGCAAAAATATTTAAAATATTTTTCAATAGTTCCAAAACGTTTAATACTGGACTCTATTGGCAAGCGACTAGCGATCGCAGTGTCAGATGTTTTACGCATTTGACGCTGCACCCATCGTCAGAAAAATACCCTATTATTTTTATTCATGCCATATAAGAAATAAAAGATTCTTTATTACTTGCACCAGACTGACAATTTAGCGATATTATACTCTTACATATTTACTACTGCATGCAGCGTATTGAAATAATAAACTTTAGTTTTTCTAATGAACAAAACTCATACCCGACTGGCACGACGACGATTATAAAAAACAAAACCAGGATATGGGCAGCAGCGTGTTCCTAATAACAACTAGAAAATGCAAAAATTGTTTTTTTTTTATAGTTTTTTTTTTTATTATTTTCCATATTTGCAATGCTTGGCAGGAGAGTTTGCAACCTCGGCTTTTTCATTATTTTGATTTGTAATCAGGAAGATGCTGTTGCCAATTTTCTGTTTAATTTTCCTTTGTCGCCTTATACGATACTGGCAGTATTGTATCTGTATACGACCCTAGCTGCCCCAACATAGGTTGACGGGACTAGGGCCCATGAGTAATCTCATCAACGGGCAGCAGAGGGACGGGGCCAATGGCCATATGGAAGAATTCCTATAATACTAATCTATATGGGAGAATGCTAGGGAAATATAGTACTTTCCTGCTTCCGACTCTTAGATCGCCCCAAGGCTCGGTCAGGCCGTAAGTGGGTGTGAGGTGCATGGCAAGTAGTGTTTAGTGATGTATAAATGTCTGAGACCGCCGCGCGCGTGCCAAATTCCGCATCACCCGAACAATTTAAATATTGCAAAATTCACATGTCCACGTAGCGAAGTAACACGCACTAAATCTAACTATCTGGACCCTATACGGTCGCGTGAACTTCGGCCGCGATAACCTAGATACGCGGCTTTACCGCATCGCGGCCAGCGAACAACTCTCTCTCGCCCACGAGCGTCACACGCTGGGAAGCTGTCTACCGCTCCCCCTCCCCTCGATGCGCGTGACACCTGGTGCCATCGTGCGACTCACGAAGTAGAACGTGATTCGATATCGTACAAATTACCTTTTTTGGCCTAAACAGTATCAGGTAGTGGATATGTATTTACCGCCACTACACAGTGAGATGAATAAACTACTTTTGGAAGTAAGACAAAATGGTGTTAAATAAATATTTATATATTATAGTAGTTAATTCCTTCATTTAAAACCAAGGATTTTTAATAAATTACTAAATAATCTGTTTTGATAACCCTATGTATTCGACAGGCTTCTGCACTTAATGGTATTTTAAACGTATGAAGCTACTTGTTATATACTAATGAAAATATACAGAAGCAAATGAACATTAGTAAAGGAATTCTGCAAAAAACATCGCGCTAGTATGCTCAGAGTTTATCTAAAATAATATACTATCGTAACCACGACAAAGACAAAAGTGTGGACGTTTATGTCACATGGAATAATGACGCAACGTGATGTCACACAGAGGCCGTGTGACGGTTTAAATAGTTTGTCGTGTTGTATATTAATTTAACGCAAGACATCATCACTCACAACAACAAATACTTTGTAATGGAATTTTGATAAAACTAAAACACTCAGGAAATATCCTGAATCATTTTAACCCAAATTAAAAAAGGAAAGAAAATAGTTTATCTATTCATCTCTATAATGATTTTTTATATTTACGCGAACACTACACATTTAATAAAACTACTTTTTTACGGAGTTTATCGCGTTTAACTAACTTAGTTAATTATACGCGATAAAATCCGCAAAAAGGAGTTTTATTCAATATTCATCTGTATGTTTTTTTATGTGCTTTTCTTTGCTAATTGTGTTTTTATCAAATAGGTTATACTTCAATAATGATCCCAATGATATTTTAATAGAATCTTCCAACCCTGAGTCTCAAATAGGGAATGAATTTTTTGATGTAACTGATTAGATATATTCTAGTTGTTACGTTGGGGTAGTGATATTTCTTAGACCAATCAAAAGTGTCAAAAATTAAAATTTATAGAAAAGTAAAAATAACCGACCTCAAGAAACTAAAAGGATTATTTATTATTAGTTATTATAAGTAGTTATTATTTGTTATTTTAATATATTATTAGAGGGAAATAATGCCACGTAATAGCTTTTGAAGTCGGAAACTTTAATTCTTCGTTACACTATGGTTTAGCACCGACTTCTTTACCTACACATATTAAGTGCCGTTACACTGTTACGAAGAACGATGCTTCGAAAAGTCGCCAATATCTACTCAACCTAATGATTTACTCAAACTTATTATAAGTTTGCAATGGGCTATTTTCTGCAACTCCACTTCCAAACCGCGTATTTTGGGTATTATTGCATAATTCTTTTAAAATTATAGTTTATTCCCATCAAAAATAGCACGATGACTTTTGGCAAATATTCCATATTGTGCTCATGGGCTGCCTGGTATTAAAACCCAGAAAGTGTTTTTTTATTGGAAATCGCAAAATCAAAATAGCTTTTTAAACATTTTTTATAATGCGTCGAAAGCTTGACAAATACACCTGAATAACAATTACATAATAATTATACAGATTGGCAGCGTTGTAGCGGTGTTCCAACGCCGCAGTGCAGTATTGTCATTCAGTAGAATCTTATCCTATCCTATATAAAATAAAACATACACAAATATTTTCGAAATTTGTACAGCCGTTTAGGGGGAGTTCAGTCACATACACACGGACAGAAGAATCATATAATAAATTATTTTTTACACCCCCGCACTGCCTTTTGTGTGTGGAATTTCATTAAATACGTTCTTTGTAATTTTTAACATGCCAAAAAGAATATTTTGGCTAAGTTTTATACCTATAAGAGCTATAGTATGAAAATGTGTTTTTTTTTTAATTGACGCCCCTGCAACCCTATTTGCGGGTGGAATTTCGTAAAATTATTAGCGGACCTCTTCTCGGCGAAAGGAATATTCCTACCAAATTTCAAGTCTCTAAGTCTTATGGTTGATGAGATATGGTGATGAGTTTGTTTAGCAGTAGACTTGTGAAATGATTGTAATAATGTTGATGATGAAGTTATAATAGATATTTAGCCCAATAAATAACGAAAACAGTCGTTTTAAAGTATATAACTTTAGTAATTTTAGTAATAATCTATAACAATAGAAAAATTCAGCCCTACCGTTTACAAGTAGGGCTTAGTAATTAGTGTCAACACCTTAGACCTAATATGACTGTGTTAACAATTTTCCTTTTATCACAATCAATTTCTATCATAGTAGAGGTAGGATCATGACTTAGTCACAGTCTAGCTATACTATAACGTGTTATTTTAATATTATTTAAAAAAATACATTAACTTTTAAATTTTATTTATATTTTTATTAAATGTCTAGTGAATGCAACTGTTAAATATGTTTTCTTTAACTAATTTAAAAAATATGTAATGTCATTGGTTAACCTTTGATGTCTAGCATCACAGCAGAAACATGTTGTCTGCGTTTTCTATAAGCAATACATTTACTGTGAACTAATTTCTTTATAAAAAAAAAACAGCGATTTATTAATAACTGGTATTATTGGTTTGCACCATCGCATAATAAACACCATGTTGTATATTTTTTAAAGTTTTTTGTCCACACACTTTAAAGTCTTCTCTTTTATTCTTTCGAGACTAATTCAACATGTTTCTTAAGACAAACATACATCCGATCAATAATACAGATTCCTTTCATTCATTTTATTTTTGTTCATTCCAACATTCGAAGCGCACAAAAATATCGGTCACGCGACAGCTGCCGTTCCAGTCGGCAAATATTTCTAACAAAACTGGTTGGTAGCTAAAGTGTTGGACTGACACGCGTGTATCAATTTATTGTTGTTTATTATACTGTTGATTCTCAGGAATAATTTTGGAAAAATAAAATCTTAAAACACGAATATATTTCGTATTAAAATTAATTAAGACAAGGATTTTAGGGCTAGGAAAATTAGTGCGCACTGCGTGTTGGTAGACTCAACATGTCTTCGAAATATTTTTTTTAATTTCTAAGACTTGCAGATAATGATGTTTTCCTTCACCGTAGAGCACGAGTAATTAACAATTTCATTGGTGTCCACGGGGTTCGAACACGGGTTGCACGCTTACTGTGATATTTACAGAAAGTGCTTAGTCCCTGAACTATCACCTGAGCTATCTTCTCAGAAATTAGAACTGGCCTAAGTACAGCAGTGGTTTAAGGCTATAACTTTAAGGCGAGGGTTTCTGACTTTGAAAGGGTTTTAGCACTCCCTTCTTCGCTGCATGCATATTTGTCCGGTACGAAGTAATCGTGCTACATTCGGCGGACAAAAATACACTTTATTTAAAACATTTTAGACAATAAAATATAATTAAAAATGTATCGTATTAGGAATCAAATTCAATAACTTGTTAACATCAATTAATTTTGAAAATAATTTAATTGACTTCAAGTTTGATATTGTTAGAAATTGTGTTCTAAAATATATGATACAAAGATAACGTTGCCGAAACTAGAAGAAGGCTATAGATATTATTTCGTGTATCGGGGAGT
Source organism: Parnassius mnemosyne (assembly GCA_963668995.1). NCBI lineage: Eukaryota > Metazoa > Arthropoda > Insecta > Lepidoptera > Papilionidae > Parnassius > Parnassius mnemosyne. The sequence continues at coordinate 11,951,440 of CAVLGL010000091.1, read as the reverse complement.
AAATGTAGAGGATTCTGTTCTGTTTCTTCCGTTCAATAGATCTGGTTCAGAGTTTGGTCTAAATTCTGAAAAAAACAGGATGCACTGAGCTACGAGATGACTGTTTCTTAGTGAGTCAATTAATAAGAAATAAATCAAATAGAAAACACACAACACAAACCCTCACGCCTGTCACCCAGAGGGGTAGGCAGAGACTACGGACTTCCATTTGGCGCGATCCTGACACACCTCTCTCGCCTCCTTTACATACATATATCTACGCATACACACTCGTCGGTTAAGGGTACTACTAATCTGGCCCATTTTCAATGTATCGCCGATTTGGTCTATAAATCTTCGTTTAGGGCGTCCCTTCCCGAATGTGCCGTTCACTTTTGAAACATAAATTTGCTTTGTCACTCTTTTCAAAACACTTGGAAAAAAAAGCATTGTACGAATTAGAAGAAGACTTAATGTATCAATGTAATATGCAGTTTTGTCCAGGTTCTAAATTAAACTGTGAACACTGAACACCGAGTTGTCAGACTTAGATTCCCTAAAAGGCATCTTTTGAAAAAACAAACATGCCATATGGTCGGCTCAGTAAAGTTTTAGCAGTAAAAGTCGTGAGGAGTTAGATTTTACTTAAAATAGTAGAATGATATACACAGATACCTAACAAGAGCTGCTAACTACTAGTTTTGTAAGAGAAATCCAAAGACGATCTAAAGCCTTTTTAAACGGAGAAGTTTCACAATTCGACTGTATGTTCTTTTTTTGTATGCATGTTACGCGATATCTTCGTAAATTGTGAGCCGTTTTTTATGATTGTTTTTTTTATGGGTATGACTGAAAATATAGCCATAGTTGCCACGTTTGGTAGATGGGTTGGTAACTGCATTTTTTTATAATTTTTAGTTGTTCTAAGGAAGATGCTCCTGTTTCAGATTCCCTCTGTCGCCTCTTACGACACCCACAGGACGATATGTATGTATGACGATATGAGAATATCCACTAAGGATATTCTCACCCGCCTTTATTTGACACACATTATTTAAAACTCGTATATTTTGCATTGAAAAGTATGTTTTCAAAATAGTATATTATTTCGAATTTACATTTACATTAAGCATCAAGACCCAGCACAATTATTTGTAGGCTATAAAAATACATGATCCGTGCGAAATTCGAACAGGCTAAGCGGCCTGCAGTACACAGCAGTCAAACAAAGTTAACAACAATAAAGAAAACAAACAAAATAACATTTAATACTGTTTGCATTTTAATAAGCAAACTTAGCCTGCACAAATGAACCTTTAAAAAAACTAAGCGATGTCTATATTAAATGTCACAGTGAATTGAAGTATATAGTAAAGTATCAGACTTTATATATTCGACTGATGTGCTCAAGCTAACTTAATCTTACTTCTTATTCTTATTCCTAGTAAGGGTTATGGAACAATTAGTCGACCGCTCGACGTCCAGAGTTCAATCCCCACCGGAACCACCGCAATTTTTAATTGAAATTGTAAGTAGTACTGATTTAGCAATAATTATATTTTTGCATCGCCGAACTAAAATTATTCTTATTTAATGTATACATTTCATACATTATATGTGATAATATATACGATATGTTGGTTTATTATTATAAAATAAATCAATATAATATATAAAATACTTATCTTCTTTTGGGGTCCGTCGTAGTCGAGCAAATAGATCAATTTTATTCATACAGTTGAAATTCACTTTAAAATGGAAAGTTATATTTTGTATAAATCTTCACTGTTGTGTAATATTTTGGTAAACTTTTAATAAAATATTATTACAGCACTCTGGTACAGATTATTTATTTATTTAAGTACTAAATACTTTCCTGAATTGTCTAGACTTGAAACGGTTTTTACTTCCACTTTTTTACTGAAAATAAAATCGCTTTAAAGGCGATGGAAGGCTATTCAATCAAGACTGTTTGTTTCAATTCTATCCGTTCAGCTTTTTTATTGGTACTTTTAATTTACTTTTATGTCATTGAAAACGTTGCAAAATTTTAATATTTTAAAATATTTCTTTTCTATTATTCTGTTTTAGAGTTTAGTGATACAAGTATAACATTTTGGCCAAGATTTAGTACTACACGAATGACGGCTTTTTGTATAGACTTGTCTGTTGGAATGTACGGTGCAACCGCATTTTAGCCTCCTACACTTATTTGATTGTTCATCTAATCACTTCGGATAGCAACGTCACACAGCGTGTTCGTGTACTGATTATCAGTTCATGAGCTGTTTTTAAATATATCAACTATTTTACTTTAAGCAGCATATTTTATTTATATTATCAGAAGCAGCAGGAACTTTGCCATAAGCGTAAACTTTGCAATTTGCAACACATTTAAAGGATCGAATAATAACTCTGAGTGTTGTACATTATATTATGAGGTAAACTTACCTTCAACCTTTAAGTAAAATGCTATTATATTCATTATAAACCCTGATGGCAAAGTTTCCACAAATTGAGATTAACTTTGCCATTTTCAACTTTTGAATATGTTGTCTATTTAATGTTAGTATTTGTTTAAATCACTAATATATACTAAATCTATGAGAAATATAATGTCACAGTTAACATTGACGCCAAGTCTGATAATACATTTTTTGTTGGGAAATTGGTCCTAAACTTTGAAGTTCTTCCAAGAATGGCAAAGTTGGCAGGTTTTACGGTAGCTTAGATTTTAACATTTCTTTTAGACTCCAATTTTTTTTTCATGTGATGTTTATTCTCCTTTCAACCTCTTCTGTGTGCCTGGATTTCCTAAAAGAGATATGTTTGCCTAAGTATAAGTAAGTCTGTACATATTCTAGCGAGGCTCCATTTATTATTATAGGATTCTGAGCGCTGTTTGTCATCAATTTTGTTTTTGAGGTGTATAGTTTTAAGTTTATACTTGCACTTACCGTGCATAACTCTCTTCTGCCGACTTCCAAAAAGGAGACGCTACTCAATTCCACTGTATGTTTTTTTATGTGTGTTACCTCATACCATTTTACTGCGTGAACCGATTTCGATGATTCTTTTTTATTTGAAAGCTGGTACTTCTCGTGTAGTCCCATATGAATTTGATCAAGTTTAGAACCAATAGTTTTTGAGTTATTCTTAATAAATTATATTGAAGTCAGCAGTACAAAATTTTAAATTTTAAATTATATCATTTCTAGTAACTGACTTGCTGTTTTGGTGAAGAGCACTATGCCATCAGCAAATCTAAGGTTGCTTAGAAAATGGCCGTTGATGTAAATACATTATTATTTCCAACGCATGTCTTTCATTATGTTTTGTAAAACAGAGATAAAAATCTTGGGTGATAGAGGAACCCCTGCTTAACACCTCTACATATTTTGATTTTTGGACCTATTCTATCCAGCTTTACTCTGCTTTCACTATTGTTATAGATATGTTTCAGAATATTTAAGTAAGTGTCTGGGATGTCTTAAATATATAAATCCTTATGCTTTTGTGTGATTTAGAGTTGAACGCTTTCATATAGTTAATGAATGCTAGGTAGAGCGGTAGTTTGAGTTTTTGATGCTTCTCTATTATTTTCTCTAAGGTGTAGATGTGATCGGTTGTATCTTTTTAGAAATTCCGCTTGCTCAATAGGTTGATTTTTTCTATATACGGCTCAATCCTCTTGTCTAAGCACGTCGCAAATAACTTATAAATGCTTGAGAGTAAGCTAATTGGACGACATCAGTTGGATCTCCCTTCTTGTATAATAGTGTAATTCTCGATTCTGGCCAATTTCGGGGTGTCGCTTGTGGCACGACGACAGCGCCGCCACAGTTTCGTTAAGAATATTACCCGGTTCAGGACTTTTCTCTAATTTAAGCTTTTCTATTTGTCTCAAGATTTCTAGCTCATCAAAGGGTTTTACTGATACGAGTACTGTCGTCTTGGTTATATCCAGTGGTACCTGTATTGTAGGAAGTTTAATTTTTATTTTCATAACTCTGGAGGTCCCTAAAAATTCTGTGGCAACCATCACTATATCTGTTCGTGCACACAATACAGTTTACAAACATAAATTCCACAAGGATAAACATCCACACCCGGATTATTTTTAGGCCATATAAATACTTGATTCGTGCGGAATCCGAACCAACTTAATGCTAAGTCACTATCACAGAGCCGTCGCTTATGTGACAGTTAACAATTTTATTAAAGTCGGTGGGCAACAAATCCGTTTTACTCGCAGTATGTGAGTTAAAGTATTTAAGGCCAGCACCCTCCTCTTCGCTATCACTGTTCTTGGCTATACTTTAAATATTCATTATCTATTCCGTCTTTAAATATTTCATGAGTATCAAGAATCTTGAACAATATTTTTATCCACGAGTTACATACGCAGGACGCAGCCGTCAATTAGTAAGAATAATGTCTCAACAAAACTTGAATGTTTTCAACAAAGCGAAAGCTTGGATGTTGATTTGAGATAAAAATGTTTTAGGGATGTCTTTTCTTACGTCCTTTTTGATACTCTTTGATATGCAGCCGCTTTATTCATTTTTTTATAGATACGGTCGACAAACTAGCGCACAGTATACCTGATAGTAAATGTATGCTCGGTCTATAGACACCTACAATTATACTCAATTAAAAATTAAAATGTAGATGCGACCTCGCCCCTGAGGACTATCCATACGAAATACAGTAGTAGTGCCGCGTGAAATAGCAGATAATAATAATAATAATAATAATATGGTCAAAACTTAGCATCAACAGATTACACCCACAGGCATAATCAAATTGCAAACATAATACACCAAAAGATAGCCCAGAAACATAAACTCATCGATAACAATTTACAACCATACAACAAATATAAACCCAACCCTGTGTTAGAAAACACCTCACATAAACTATATTTCGATAGAGCCATACTTACTGATAAGACCATCCATTACAATCGACCCGATATAGTTTTGCAAGACAAACTTAACAACATAGCCTTTCTAATTGACATAGCTGTACCAAATACGCATAATATTCAAAAAACAATAGCCGAAAAGATTAGTAAATATAACGAACTGAGCGAAGAAATAAAAAGAATATGGAAATTAAATAAAGTTTTCATCGTCCCAATTGTACTCTCAGCTACAGGATTAATACCAAAATATTTGCATCACTGCCTTAAGTTATTAGATTTACCCTCAAATTTATATATTAAAATGCAAAAAGCAGTTATTTTAAATACATGTCGCTTAGTGCGAAAATTTTTACAAATCCCAGAAACTGCTCTGGATAATACATTAATAATACCAGCAAATGATGACTACTTGGCTTAAAGCCCGTATCATCATAATACCCTACATGGAGAAAAAAAAGAGAAAAGAAAAAATAATAATAATAATAACGTTTATTTCTCACCACAAACAAAGTTACATTTAGAGTTAAAAATAGCATATAAGTAGTACAAATCAACTTTGCCCGTGGATCGCTGGTGCCTATGGTGGGTAAGATACCCGTATTACAGGTCACCAGGTCTCCACCTCTACGGGGAATGCTATTATATCTAAAACATTAACACATAAAGTTTAACTCTATTTCTTTATTTGTACATACTTAATTGAAATAATTGGTTATGGTTAGGAAAACTTAGAAAAGTGTGCGTGTGTGTGTGTGTGTGTGTGAGAAAGAGAGAGAGAGAGTGTGTGTGTATGTATGTATGTAGGTGAATGTGTATATTACACGACAACCTCTAAAAGACTTTCTGTTTTTGTATAGGTTTGCTTAAGGAGCCACTTGAGAATAGTGTTTTTGCACTCATATTGATTTCGAGAAAAAAGGGATAAGGTTTTATGCAATTTATTATATAAATAGGGGCCAAGGAATATGAAGAATCTATGACTTAATGCAGTTTTAACTTGAGAAGACTTTGCAACTAGTTGGTTACGTCGTGTCCATTCAGGGATATATTTGGTTGAGGCATGTTGTTTGAGAGCGGTGGTTAAAATGAATAATTGTCTAACTGTTAGTACTTGGCAATAGTCGAAAAGTTGGTCTGTAGGAAACATACGCGGTTTAAAACAACATACTTTTAAAACAGCTCTCTGTGCCCGTTCAAGTTGTATAAAATTACTTTTAGCCGCACCACCCCACGTGGATATGCAATAAGATAAAATGGATTGACACAATGCCATATAAACCATCATCATGATTTCCGAATCTGCAGATTGACGTAATTGTTTAAAAATGTAGATAAGTTTACGGACTCTGTTTGACAGGTGTTCAATGTAAGCTTTAAATGTGAGGTTATTATCAATTATAATTCCAAGATATTTTATAGATGTCACTTTTTTTATATAGTGTAGGTCATTATTGGCTGTACTATTTCTTATATCGAGGGGAAGCTTAACAACGATTTGTAATGAGTTTGTTGTTGAATTTTTTGTGTTTCGAATAGAAAAGTCTATTAATTTTGTTTTATCTATGTTCAACGTGAGTAAATGCACGTTTAACCATTTCTTTACAATGTCAAACCCATTTTGAGCAAGGGAATAGGTTTCAGTCCAAGTGTTCGAATGAAACACAAGTGCAGTGTCATCTGCGTAGGAAAAGATCATCCCGTTTAAAAGATTGATGTTACACAAGTCATTTATATATACTAAAAACAGACTTGGGCCGAGAATACTTCCCTGCGGTACACCGTATGTAATTTGCAGGTCAGAACTGCTATAGGGACCAATCCTAACACATTGAGTTCTATTACTTAAATAACTTTGGAGTAAAGATAGCAGATACAGTAGTATCGTGAAATAGCAGATACAGTAGTATCTGCTATTTCACGCGGGTATTTTGTGATAGCCATACATAATATAGCTGCAGCGTGGCTTACATCCTTGGAACTTAAACAACACATTTTATTCCTAAATAAAAGATGTTGTTTAAGTTCTAAGAATGTCTTACATTCCTATGGATTTGTTCTGGAGTTCTGAGGAGTTTTCAGAAGTTCTCAGGAAAATCTTACTGTTCTCAGATAGACAAACCGATTGATTGTTGGGATGAATGCATTAATTTGAACTTTAATACATTTATTTTTCATTCTTTTCTCATTCTTCTCACTGACGGAATGCTGGCTTTCTCATTTGCACTATATGCCAACCATAAACGGTTATTATTCTTGTTGCTCTCTACATGATAATTCTCAAAATGAAGGTGAAGTCATTTACTATAGACAAAATCTAAACATAACAGTGGAAGAGGTGAGGAAAGCTAAATATAAGAGTGGAATTACAAAAAGGAAAACTGAATAAAGGAAATAATCAATACTATAACAAACCCCCATCTGAGATAATAATAGTGGTGCAAACCCAATAGGCGCTGTAAACTGCAAACTATTTATTTGTTAATATCGGTAAGAAATTAGCTGAAAAATACTGAAAAATGATCCTAACTTAACCTCTACCAATAATTACAACTTTAATTGGTCCGAGAGCTCAAGACGCATTTTTCATGAAGTGTTTGATGCATCATGAAACTTTGTTGAAAAGTATCAATCCACTCAATAAGAAGGTATATAACTGTTTGTCTGGCCTACCTGGGTACACCTAGTACTGCGCATACAGGTAAGTCGCAAAAAAATTGCCTAAAAAGTGTTTCATTCAAATAATAATAATAATGAATATCCGTCAGCTAAGATGATAAAGAATTAAGGTAAAAAATGGCAGAAACTTCTGAAGTGGTCAAACACCATAGGGGCAAATTAGCCCAAAGTTGTGTTTTCAATAATTCAAAAAAAGTATTTGATTTAATCTGCCATTTTACAGCGTGTTTAAAATTCTCACAAAAGGGCAGACAGTTTCTACGGGGGTTCCAAATTTAAAAATATTTAATTAAATCTTGCGCGGACAGGAGACAAATGTGCTACGGGTTGCAATAATTGTGACAGAGAACGAAGGTCACCGATATGTCCTTAGTCATTCTTCGCGCTCCCATTGGATGCGGATCACGGTGGTTTGTATAGCTGTTAAATTCGAAATGAAACATAATTGTATTATATAATATTATATTGTAATATATTATTTTAGTTTAATTATATAATTTTTATACTTATGTACTTTCTATAAATATTTATGATGAAATGTATATTTTATTGGATGAAAATTTCAAGAACTAGATAAAATGAAGTTTACTGAAATGCACAACAATAATTACAGCTAATGGTAATAAGGAAGTAATTGTTGGGTTGATAGAAGTAAGTTTTTTTTTTAATTATCTCATTGGTAACATTGGAAAAAATTCTGTCAGAAAAAAAATCTATATCTCTCATTGACGTTGATAACCTTGGGTTGGAATTAAGATATAAATTCACTGGTAAAACGACATAACTATATTTTAGCTTATGGGTTTGTCGAATTGTTAACAATGTTTGGCACCTTTGTTATGTACGTTCTGAGAATGTGATAACACTAACAACATTTTTCACTTTACAAAATACACAAGAAACAGATTTCATTGTAATGGATTGCTTGAGTTATTAAGAAATATCAATCCAAAATAGTGTATTTAATAACTAATTTTAATCTAAAATTACAAACAAACTGCAAAAGATCTTTAGGAAAACGTGGTTACAGTCACAATACGCGTTAAAGGTTAGATGAAAATTATTTAAGTAAATACTATTCTGCTGGTACAGCTGTACAAGATCACCTGATCCGCAGCCAGTGGCAGCGCGAAGATTGCCTAAGGGTATATCGACAATCGTCGCTCTCTGTCTAACTCATAACGACCTGTAGCACATTTGTCTCCTGTCTGCACAAGATTTTTTTTTATTTAATCTTTAATTTATACTATAACTTAATTATCATACAGTCCTACTCCCCGTGCTATCGTGCCAAGAACGTTGGCTGCGTTTCCTCGCTGAATGGCTATACTTAGCCTTTGAGCGAGAATAGAACCAGCCCCCTTATCACCAGCAGTAACGACCAGTTACGGATAGAGTTCCTTTAGGAACTTCACCGATATTCTCTGCAGTAAATGGTACAAATATGTATGTAGTCATCTCTCAGAGACTCATATTTGCACCACTTACTCAGTTCAGCTACTTCTGATGAGAGGTCGCCAGAGTTTCTACGCAAGTAGCATCCTACACTAGGGCTTTACCTCTTTCCCAAAGGACCAATGTCATACCGTTGGGTCTCCTGCCATCGTATCTAAATATTCCACAAGGCTCTAAAACCGAGAGAAGATTAATAGAGACAAGAGCCCTTCAGATGGCATCGTTCAAAGAACCGTGCCGTGAAAACCTACCAACTTTTCTTACATTAAAGTCCGTGGAGACTAAACTCGAGAAATAAGTAGGTAGTATTTTTTAGCGGAATAACTATTTAAGGAGGAAAGTGCGCTTTGACAAGTTTTTTAAATTTTTCAATAGACTGCGCACTTCTAATGTGCAGCGGTAAGGAGTTCTAGAGCCAAACAGCTGCAATATAAAAGGATTTAGAAACAGAAACAGAAACAGAAACTTTTTTATTCAATATAGATTATAAATAATACTTATTGAAAGTCACTCTTTTGTATCATTACCACTGGTTCGAAAAAAAAACCTCTGTCTTGGAAAGAACCAGCAAAAAACCCAGCGGGACTTTTTTTTAAATAACAGCTTACAATCATGTATGTTACACAAATTAACAACACAACAAATTAGAAATAGCTTGGTAGCGATCACCTCATTTCCAGGGGTTATTATCATCTATAAATTCGTTAATATTATAATAACCCTTTTTATACAAACTTAGTTTAATAAAGTTTTTGAACTTGGAGCAGGTCAAATTTTGTATATTTTCTGGAATTTTATAGTAAAAGCGTATACATCGCCCCAAAAATGAATTACTGACTAGATGGAGTAGAGTAACTGGTACTACTAGCTTGTGTCTGTTCCTAGTATTTACAGAATGAATATCACATATTTTTGTAAAACTACTTTTATTTTTGTGTACGTACATTATATTTTCATAAATGTATTGAGAAGCCAAAGTTAATATATTAATTTCCTTAAGTTTTTATCGCAGCGACTCTTTAGGCTTTAAATCATAAATTGCTCTTATGGCCCTCTTCTGTAAAACAAATATAATTTCAGTGTCAGCTGCGTGTCCCCATAGCAAAATACCATACGACATTATGCTATGGAAATAGCTAAAGTAAACTAGTCTAGCTGTTTCAACACTAGTTAGACTTCTAATATTTTTTACGGCATATGCTGCAGAACTAAGTCTGCTTGCTAGTTTTGATAAATGGGGGCTCCATTAAAGCTTCGCGTCTAGTGTGATTCCAAGAAAAATGGTGATATACACAAGACTCAGTTTCTCCCTATTTAAAATTACATTAGTATTTAATTGTTTGACATTCGAAGTTATAAATTTCATACATTTCATTTTAGTGCCATTTAAATGCAAATTATTAACATTGAACCAATTTACTAATTTAGATATAGCATTATTTACTTCGTCATATTTTAGCAATTGTCGACTTAATTTGAAAATTAAAGAAGTGTCATCTGCAAATAATACTATATCATGGTTATCTCCTACTATGTAAGGTAAGTCATTAATATATACAAGAAACAGAAAGGGGCCGAGAATTGAGCCTTGAGGCACGCCCATTTGTACCATCGACCCGGAAGCACTCATACTGTTAATGACAACTTTTTGCGTTCTCTTACTTAAATATGAAATAAATAATTTAAGAGCATCACTTCTTACACCGTAGTGTTGAAGTTTAGAATAGAAGGAAGCGTTATAAGATGGAATTTTTAGGGTGAGGTTTTTATCAGAGCGAAGAGAGCGACAGTGAGTGTCACCAAGAAACTCAAACCACTCATTAAGGTAAGTAGGGGAACTGAGATTAAATAGAAAACAGTATAAAAGAGAAAGAATATGAGTATTCCTGCGAAGAGAGATTGGAAGCCACTTGAGTTTTTTGCGATACTCGGACACATGGTCATATTTTCGAAAACCAAATACGAACCTTATGCAAAGATTCTGAATGCGCTCAAGTTTATTAAGCAAGTACTTATTTAAATTGAGATAACACATCTCAGCATAGTCGAGAATCGGTAAAAGAAGTGATTGTGCAAGCGCAATTTTGGTACAAACATAACACAAATCAAAAAAAAGTAGTGTACAATACACAACCACAAATAAAAAAAAATTGAAGTACTTAGGAAGTATTATCAAAATACCTTACGGTTAGTCTATGGTTAACGACCAACAACTGTCACATTATTAGTTTTCAGTTGGCTTTGGAGTTTTGGCGGTATCTTGACCGGCGGCGGTTTGCTGCTACTGTATTATAGTTTAAATAAAGCTTAAAGTGGAATTTGATATGTAAAAGTGGTGCGATTTTATGTATTACCTGTCTACGCATGTGAACTATTAGTGGAAACGGTGAAACAAGTGCTCTGATGGTGATGGATTCTCAAGATAAGCGGTTTGCCTATAGATACCATCGCCAACTGTCAGCTGTTTGCTGGCTCAAGTTGCCGTCAAAATCTCTCAAGGGCTGCACAATGTGACGCATCAACATATTGTGAAGCAATGAAATTCTATATATTTAAAATAAAAAAGACAAGGCTGTATGGCTTAGTTGATTTGTCTGCTTTCTCAAGCGAATAATAAAAACAACAACAACAATCAGTTGGCTTAAACGTAGTGGTTATATTCTCTTTGAGTTGGCTTTGGAAGTTGCCAAACTGGGAAAAAAATAGTTTTCAGTATGACATATAATGCATGTTCTGGTCAGGCAACGAGTGAAGCAAGAAATTTTAACAGTGTTCTGTAATGATTTCTTATATTTACGCGAACACTACACATTTTTAAATAAAACTAATTTTACGGATTTTATCGCGTATATTAATCTATTTTTATATTCCCGACGTTTCGGGTGCTTTCCAGCACCCGTGGTCACGGGGGACTGAAGTGTTTGACGTCCTGCTGTCATAGTTAGCCCAGAACAGAACAGAGTGTACAGAAAAAATACCCATACCAACCGATATCTAAATGGTGAATCTCACCATCATCCTTCACAGTTAGCTACCGTGGGAAAATCTTTGTTTCAGAGAGCACGAGGGATCTGTGACAGAAAACATCTGGCCGCCGAGCTTCAGCACGTCGAGCAAGTATTGCAAGAGTTCAAGCTTCGGGTCCCGCGCCTACGTCACAGTGACCGAGTGAAGCCAGTCACAGTTGAGCGTGTGCCTGCTGTACTACCCTATGTCAGAGGAGTCACAGACAAGGTTGGCTACATCTTGAAGCGAGCTTCCATTAAAACATACTTCAAGCCGCTGAAGAAGATTGGTCAATTTTTACCATCCGTCAAGTGTCATATCCCTTTTTTTTATAGAATAGGGGCAAACGAGCTTGCGGCTCACCTGATGGTAAGTGACTACCGCCGCCCATGAACAACCGCAACACCAGGGGAATTGCAGATGCGTTGCCGGCCTTTTAGAAAGGTGTAAGCTCTTTTCTTGAAGGTTCCTAAGTCGTATCGGTTCGGAAAATTCGCTGGTGGTAATTGATTCCACAAAGAAGTTGTGCGAGGGAGAAAACTTCTTCTAAATCGCACAGTGGTGGACCGCCAATCATCCAGATGGTACGGATGGTAACGCGAGTTTTGTCGCGACGTGCGATGGTGAAATTGAGCGCCTGGAATTAGTCCGAACAATTCCTCAGAACACTCCCCGTGATAGATGCGATAAAATACGCAAAGAGATGCAACATCTCTACGCAGTGCCAGTGTATCGAGCTGATCGGAAAGAACTCGGTCGTCGACGATTCGAATCGCTCTGCGCTGGATGCGGTCAAGTGGAAGGAGCTGGCACTGGGGTGCCCCGGCCCAGAGATGAGAACAGTATTCCATGTGGGGCCGAACTTGCGCTTTGTAAAGTTGCAAGCGATGTGCCGGCATGAAATACTGTCTCGCTCTGCTGAGCACGCCAAGCTTTTTAGAGGCCAATTTGGCATTCCCTTCCAAGTGACCACGAAACTGCACGCTATTCGATATGTCGACGCCAAGGATTCCGATACTGGCTGAGGCAGCAAGGGGAGTGCCTTGAAACTGAGGAGATACGACAAAGGGGTTCTTTTTAGCGGTAAACGCGCAAACTTGTGTCTTCTGGGGATTGAACTGGACTAGATTTAGTCGGCCCCAATCCGAGACTTTGTTAAGCAAAGACTCGACTTCAGACACAAGTTTGTCGCGGTGCTCGGCGACGTTTTCCCGAGAAATATTGGCACGGCCGGTATATAAGGCATCCCCAGTGCTGTCGTCTGCATAGCAATGAATGCTACCAGTTAGCAACATATCATTGATATGCAGGAGAAACAGCGTTGGTGATAGCACGCAGCCTTGTGGAACACCAGCGTTGATAGGCTTGTAATCAGAGCATGCACCGTCTACTACGACCTTGATGCTCCGATCAGCAAGGAAACTGGTGATCCATTTGCACAATTTCTCGGGAAGCCCATAGGAAGGAAGCTTCGAAAGAAGCGCCTTGTGCCAGACCCGATCGAAGGCCTTCGCTATGTCCAAACTAACGGCCCTCTACAAGATGCAGGAGTGTACAAGCTGGATTGTGAATGTGGTCTCTCGTACATAGGACAAACAAAAGGATCTATTAAAACCCGCGTTAAAGAACATATAGCTGACGTGAAGCACCGACGTATCGGGAAGTCTGCAGTTTGTGAACATGTTACATGCATGTAACCCGCCATTACATTAGATTTGATAGACCACAAATCCTAGCAAAAGAACACCGATTCTCCCAAGGATGATTCGCGAGGCTATTGAAATTAAAAAACATCCTAATTTCAATAGAGAAGATGGATGGGTGCTGCCATCTGCTTGGGATCCCATAATTAATAAAATCAAATCCAAACCCAAGTATACCACTGCTAGACTTCAAGATACTGTAAGCTCATTCTGCGTAAATCGGACCAAAAATTAATATTAAAAAAACTGAAGGTAACCGGGCTAACTATGACAGCAGGACGTCAAACACCTCAATCCCCCGTGACCACGGGTGCTGGAAAGCACCCGAAACGTCGGGAATATAAAAATAGATTAATATACGCGATAAAATCCGTAAAATTAGTTTTATTTAAAAAGTGTTCTGTAATTTATGAGCAAAATTTTATCACTACACATATTATAAATTTATTAAACCACTACGTAAATGTATTGTGAAAAAAAAAGCTTGAACACAACGAACACTCATTTGGATATCAAACTAAAATCTAATTTAAATATTATCTTATTTCTCAACCACTCGCCTTGAACGGGGAAGAGGTAATCCAGTCACCGGGCATTCTGCATTGGTAAATTAGTTAAATTCTTAAACAATCGTGTAAATCAGTAATAAAAAAATCTTATTAATAAACATTTATTGGCACCAAATCAGATGCAGACGGTCAACCAAACAACGAAATTTTTCCCGCCAACGCTATAAAAGTGAAACGGTCTACAAACACCCATTTATACTCGAACCCGTTATTGGAATGGCAGACGCTGAGTGTACGGGAATGTAAGTGATCCCTATTCACTTGTTTAATGCCTCGCTGTTTGCATATTAATCTTCTATATCGCTTATATTTAGACTTAGATTATTTTAATACCTACGACGGTCAATTAATGCAATTGCATTCAAGAAGTGTATTTAAATGAAGGATAAATTAAGCGTTCAATCAAATCAAATTATTTTGGAAATAATGTTAATGAAAATTAAAATGACAATGACGATGATAGATAAAAAAATGTAACGTAGTGCATAGGTGATGCGAGGTTATTATAGTAGTAGAACGTTTGTTATGGCTGCTATTTGCTTTGTGATGGCCTAGGTATTCCCTCCCTCCTCTCTGCAGGAGAGTGTGCACGCTATATTAGAAATATGTTCGAGAGAGATGTTATCAAAATAATAGTTAAATAATGGAAATGCAAAGTGATGGGAACTTTAGATATGAAGTATATTTTTTTTATAGGATAAGGATGACAAACGAGCTCACAGTCCACCTGATTGTAAGTGATTACTGTGGCCCATAGACATCTACAGCTATCTTCGATTACGAATCAAAATGCAGATGCGTTGTCACCCGTGAGGACTAAGATGGAATGCCTCGTTTCCAGTAAAAAGGGTCACCGGTTCTCTAAACTCACCATATGAAACACAGCAGCGTTAAGCTGCTACTGTACGTTGGTATTCTGTGAGAACGTGGTCCTTCCCCGGTCGAGGCGACCCATTCGTGCTACAACTATACTACTAACAGCTGCAGCATGGCTCTACCACGTAGGTATTTAAGTGTATATAATGAATAAAATAATAAGTATGTACAATGATACAGATATAATAACGATATTTAACATAACATAACTACCATTTAAATATAAAATCTTTATCATTCAAATTTTCGTTCTCTTAGAGGATCTCGTTCCCTATAAACAATACTTTTTATATTTCATCTTACGTTGGACTTGGATATACATTTTAACTAGCGATCTTGAAGAAATTTATTATTCTGAATGGAAAAGAAATATTTACGTCAACTAGAGCAAAAATATATTACAAAAATATAAGTACAAGTAGGAAAAATATCGGACAATTTTGTTCAATATATAAATATTATATAATATTATATATATATATATATATATATATATATATATATTTATATATATATACATATATACATACCCTTCGGCAAATTGTACAGAAGTCCGAAGAGTACAATTTGCCACTATGTCTGGCGTATGTGGACTATGAGAAAGCCTTTGATTCCGTCGAAATTTGGGCGGTGCTGCAGTCCCTTCAGCGGTGCCAAGTTGACTGTCGGTATATCGAAGTGTTGAAGTGCTTGTACAGTAGGGCTACGATGGCTATCCGAGTACAGAACCAGAGTACGAAACCTATCCAATTGCAGAGAGGTGTAAGACAGGGTGACGTCATATCCCCGAAACTCTTCATCGCTGCATTGGAAGACGTTTTCAAGCTTCTGGACTGGAAAGGATACGGTATCAACATCAATGGCGAGTACATCACTCACCTTCGATTTGCCGACGATATAGTCCTTATGGCAGAATCGCTGGAGGACCTAAGCACTATGCTCAATGACCTCAATAGTGTTTCCCAACAGATAGGTCTTAACATGAACATGGACAAAACAAAGATCATGTTTTATGTCCATGTCACACCTATGCCGGTAGTTGTTGGGAGCACTAAGCTCGAAGTTGTTGACGAGTATGTTTACCTGGGACAAATAGTCCGACTAGGTAAGTCCAACTTCGACCGAGAGGTCAATCGACAGATTCAACTCGGCTGGGCAGCGTTCGGGAAGCTACGACACATCTTCTCGTCAGACATACCTCAAAACCTTAAAACGAAATTGTACAACCAGTGCGTGTTGCCAGTGATGACTTACGGAACTGAGACGTGGTCCTTCACTGCTGGCCGGATGAGGAAGCTCAAGGTCGCTCAGCGAGCTATGGAGAGGGCTATGCTCGGAGTTTCTCTGCGTGATAAACTTAGGAATGAGGATATCCGCAGAAGAACCAGAGTAACCGACATAGCCCAACGGATTAGTAAGCTGAAGTGGCAGTGGGCCGGCCATATAGCTCGAAGAACCGACAACCGATGGGGAAGAAAGGTTCTCGAGTGGCAGCCTCGTACCGGTAGACGAAGTGTAGGGCGTCCCCCCACGGGATGGAGTGACGACCTGGTAAGACATGCAGGAAGTCGATGGATGCAGGTGGCTCAGGACCGTGCTTTGTGGCATTCTTTGGGGGAGGCCTATGTTCAGCAGTGGACATGCGAAGGGCTGTAATGATGATGATGATGATATATATATATATATATATATATATATATATATATATATACGTTTTAATTACAAATATACAACAAGAATGCAACTTTGCATATAGTAGTAACAATAGTTTTTATTTTTCTTTTACTCTTAATAAATACTTCAATCTATTGTTTAATATAGATCGTGTCGATTTTTTTATACCAATAACTACAATTGAAATCCCGAGGAAAACCATTTTGCTGTGCCGTACGCCCGCACCGTATTATATAAATATGTCATATTATTTATTAATTGCACAGATAATAATGTATCATTTAATGTAATAGTCCTGATTTACAACGCGCTCGGCGATGAAGGAAAACATCGTGGGAGAAACCTGCATGTCTGAGAAATTAAAAAAATCTATAGCATTATAAAAAGTTTGCCAAAATGTATTAGAGCATCGCGGTGGACACACGAACAAAAACCCTTGCAGAAAATAAAGGACACCTGTGCCTATGATTAGGACGTATATGGGCCGTGACTTTACTTTTTTAATATAATATATTTATTTATTTACACTTAATAGCACCTTAATAAAAGGATTACAAAGGGCGGGCTTAATACCTTTAGGCATTTTCTCCCAGTCAACCCAGGACGTGTGGATTAAGAGATAAGTGAAAAAATAAAATGAACAATAGAGTAAATCAAGGAAAAAACTACTGATAAACTTAAAAATAAACTAATATATATATATATAATATTATATATATATATATATATATAAACAATAAACTTATATACTATAAAATATAATACAGATAATATATTATATTGACATACAAAAACATAGATACATAAATATATACATATTATAAATACAAATAGATATATAAATAAACCTGTAAATAAAATAACAACAAAGGTAACCAAATTGACCATATTAACTATAGTCTAATGTCTTCATAAAGTGCTTATGTACCAATCTTTTAAAGGCAGTCTTATTAGATGTTTTTCTGACGTCATCGGGCAAGGATTTCCAGAGCAGTGCAGCCTGAATGGTGAAGGATTTACCAACAGAATTAGTAAAATGTAGAGGGATACTTCGTTTATTATTATATGAGGACCGCAGAGTTCTATCATTTTGGAAATATTAAAATTTATTGAGGTTCCATCCCCATACCTATTTCTGACGCCAAATAGTAGTGCTTGCACATACACATATCGTATAGAGACATATAGTTTAAAGAGCCAGTATAATTAATAGTACATCTTAGTCTTCAGTAGTGACGACGTATCTGTAGTCTTCTCTGTATTAAGTTGGTTACATTTGGCTATAGGCTGCAGTAGCGTCCTACCATTGGGTGGACTGGTAGTACTTTTGACACTTCACTTTTATAAATATTTTTTTATGTTCACGGGAGTACTGAGGTAATTTTTAGGTGGTAGAGCCATGCTGCAGCTATATTAGTAGTATAGTTGTAGCACGAATGGGTCGGCTCGACCGGGGAAGGACCACGCTGTCACAGAATACCAGCGTAAAATAGCAGCTTAACTTTGCTGTGTTTCGTATGGTGAGTGTAGAGAACCGGAGACCCGTTTTACTGGAAATGAGGCATTCCATCTTAGTCGTTACGGGTGACAACGCATCTGCATTTTGATTTTTAATAGAGGAGAGATGTAGATGTCTATAGGCCGCAGCAGCCACTTACCATCAGGGGGACTGTGTGCTCGTTTGTCACCTTTATCCTATAAAAAAAAATTAACGTCCCGATGTGAAAGTTAAACCAAGTACCTTCAGCTCGTAAATGACCTTACTGTATCTTGAGGTTTTGCAGTGGTATGAGCTTGGGTTTAGTTTTAATTTTACTAATTATAGGATCCTGCTAGGATGGCTGCTAGCCACGTGTTTATTGTCACAGATACCTTGTGCTCTCTTTGATAGGACCTCTCTTTACAGTGGACAAATCTTTGTTCTTCCAAATCCTCGCGAAGGAACATCGATTCCTACCAAAAATGATACGTGAAGCTATTGAAATAAAAAAAACATACTAATTTCAATAGAGATGGAGTCTAGGTACGACCAGTAATGTTTCGAATCCTGTAATTAAAACTAAATCCAAGCATACCACTACAAAACAACAAGACATAGTAAGCTCATTTAAAAGCAAGCAAGGTAATGCGGGTTAACTTTGACATCGGGACGGCAATCACCTCAGTCCCCTCGTGACCATGGGTTCTGTAAAGCACCCGAAAAGTCAAAAATAAGTAAATTAGTCGCGATAAAATCCGTAAATATAGCATTATTCAATGTGTAGCGTTCGCGTAAATATGAGAAACCATTATATATTGCTACAGTTAAATATAACTTCGGGCCTACTGATAACGACTGTTGTTTTGGCCGAGTGAGGTCCGTTTGCCTAACCACCGCAACACACACGAGGAACCTAATTTAATTCTAATACATAAATATACATACTTTATTTACATGTTGTATCTATTTAAGGTGAGTTTTTAATTTCATTTTGTTATACCTATATTAAATGTGTTTATAAATATTTGAATTTAAGTGCCTAATCATATGTGTAGCGTGTCTGCAATAAATATTTCTTTTTTTTTTGTCTATTTTATTTCATATATATCCTTCCATCAATCCGTAACTGATTGACTTGCACACTTACCACTTAAAATGTTTGAAAGCATAATCAATTTGATAAATGTGTGAATGTAACAAGTGCATCAATTAACGCGTCAATTGTCTAGATGATACTTACGCAATGCTGTTGTTATGCGGTTGATATTATTTATCTACAAATATGTTTTAAATTTTTTATGCAGCGTGTGGTGGCGGTGGAGGAATATCTACTATCCCATATCATAGGTGTAGTAATATGTGATAGAGAGAAATTGAACCTGGGCATGTGTGCTGCACATCTTCCCAATAAAAACTCAAATGAAAAAATAATACATTTGCCAACCTACATGGAAACTAATTGTCTTTGCAAGGATATGGCGGCACTTTACGACGGGGCAGCTTTTTACCTTATATAAAGCGCAATTCCAATCGTGCGTGGAGTTCTGCTGTCATTATGGGCTGTTATTGCAAAATGCCACCTTGCAGCATTGGCCTCAGTGGAGGGACGTGCTAAGAGATGAGCGTCTTAGGACGTCTCTCCATCTGATAAGCTTGATTTGGTTGAAAACAATCTTGTCAGCCAATAGAACGCATTTCGGTGAGTGTGCACACGTGCTTTCATTCCTCCCTCTCCTTTCCACAATCTTTTAACCAGCTGGTCGGCTGGTCTATAGCCCTTTGTTGTCGATATTTCACACATTAGAAACGGTTTGCTTCGTATTTTGTTATGCGTTCAGCAAAGGAGCGAAACAATTTGACGTGACGCAATTTGTCCTTCCGCCCGAATACAATCTGGACGTCTTTCAAGGCAAGAGTGAATAAGCTTCTGTTACGCTAAGACAATGCGATTTAAAATCTAGAACTATATCACCACTTACCACCAGATGGGATTGTGGTCAAACACGGTCTTATAATAAACAAAAAAATTGGATATTCCTTCAACGCCACATCACGGTAAGAGTCTATAGAGGTTAGTAAATGGCACTATTATGAGATTAAAACTATAAAAACCAAAACTGTACCCTCTAGTACTCAGCAACAATAAGTTAAGGTGCGACTGGGATGACCCAATCGCACAACAAAGCCGCAATCATTTATATAATACATAAATTAGGCATAAAGTGACGTACATATTACGTATTTACCTTGAAAATTCTGCTTCTGTCAAAATACGCTATTAGCACTGCTAGTGGTGTGTACTTGCTACTTGTACTTGTGGTTGCAGCGTCGGCAAGATGAGGCTCCACGGACTTTCATGTAAGAAAAGTGCTGGTAAGTTTTCACGGCATGGCTCTTTGAACAATGTCATTCGAAAGGCTCTTGTCTCTATAAAATGCAAATAAATAAAAAGTATCATATGAAAAATTACAAATAATATGCTCAAAACCTTTTTTTTTTAGAATTCTAATAGACTGAATAGATCTTTGAAGGTAAAGAGAAACTGAGTACTTTGAATATGGTAAGTCACAGTCTTACGGTCTTTCAGGTAACGGAAAGGTATTGAACAGTATGCAGCATAAAGTGCAAAGGTTTTAAATATTCCTGCGAAGGTGAATCAGTAGCACTGAATGTTTTGTGTGCTAAATAAAATAATTCAAATTTCAATAATAATTTGTCAAGTTTTTTATATATTTATGTGGCTTATATATTAAAGATAAATTTTATCTCAGTAATATTTTTTCTGTAGTTTTTTTTGGCTTTAAAAGCAATACAGCAGTTATTCGATTCAAAATCTTCTAAACGTAGAGAAATTTTACGACTTATTAAATGCCACATTTTGTTAGTTCTTGATCAGCAAATAGCGATGAAATGCAAATGCAATCCGCATTTTAACGAGAAAACTTTGTCGGTTCAATTGTAACTTGAACTTTGGTTTCTTTCGTTTTGATTGTGGCTTTCCAAACGGAAGAAAATCGGTGTCAAACTAAATTTTCTGTAAAATAAGAGTATAATTTAAATATATGGAAAATCTAAAAGCCAACTTACACTCCCTCACGCTTACGTTACCAACAGAGTCGTTATCATGGAAGAAGTCTAATTAATTTTTAAATAAACCGGATATTATATCACGTCATTGTAATTGAACGACCTCCCAGGAGAGGATCAACAAGACCCTCATCTATTCTAGCACCCTAAAATCCTAACTTGTTGACTGTGCTGGGCATGCAATATCAGCCTGTTCAGGATACCTTCACGTATCGAGTAAACCTCTATCCCCCTCATAAAGCATGGACCAAGCGTCCGTAATGTCGATTACAGACGTCAAAGACGAGTGAACGTGGTTGAGAAGTCGCGTGAGAAGAGTGGCTTCGGACAGTTCCAATTTAGGGATAGTTAAGCTGGACCTAATGGGAGCAAATTTGCTTTTAGCAAGTACGAGTACACAGTCCACAAATATACGACAGCAGCATAGCCTTTCCCCAAGGCGTCGCAGAACCCATGTAGGGTAGCCCTGCATTTCCCTGGAGGGAGGAAGCACCTTGGCATGGAGACCCGGTTGATGTACGGAAGGGAGGACACAATGAAGAGCCACTCTCGCAAGAGGGCACCGCTAATAGGCTCGTCCCTAGCCAACCCGGATATCCAGAGCTTTTGAAGAAAGCACTTAGGAAAAAATATGACAGGAGTGATCCATCCATTAGGATCGAAGGTGCGGGCTACTGTAGACAGCGCGGATAGATATTTGAAAGAGGTCGTCAAATTTCTGTCCAGTAACAGGACTAGGTAATGCGATATCCAAGAAGGGCATCCAGTGGAAATTCTTGCTGGAAAGGCTTGCCCATACTGGGGCGGTATTTTTGAGGCGGTGGTTAAGGTTGCAAAACGCATCTCCGTCGCGTTATTGGCGAAACTATTTTGACATTTGAGGAGCTTGCCACTATATTCTGTAAAATTGAGGCGGTACTCAATTCTCGGTTCCTCTGTCCCTCTCATCCGATCCGAATGATTTGGAGGTTCTTACCCCGGGCCACCTCCTGATTGGCCAGTCCCTTAACGCCCTGCCCGAGTACCTCTTCAGGGAAATAATCTCTTCGCGGTTGAGCATATTTAACCTGCTGCAACAGATGACTCAGAGTTTTTGGCACCAATGGTCTCTGGAGTATCTACATCTTTTGCAGCAGCACGTTAAGTGGTCTGACAAGGCAGATCCTCCTCGGGTTGGAGACCTCGTGTTAGTTAAAGAACCCAACGCTTTGCCTTTGCATTGGCGCCGTGGGCGCATTGTTAAGTTGTCGTATGGATCGGATGGGGTGCCTAGGGTGGCCGAGGCTTTGGTTGGAGATTCGGTCTTGCAACGTGCCGTCGCGACCCTATCCCGTTTGCCACTTTACTCGCGTACATAAGTCCTTATGTCCGGGGCGGGGGTTTGTTTAGGCAAACTATTAACCTTTTGAAAACTGAATTCGTACCTCGCGACTCGGCGTGCATAGCACGGTACGAAGGTCACCGCCTACCCCTCTCCGGCGGCATTCCAATCGCCGGCGTTTTCGATCGAGACGCGTGGAGAGAATCATTGTGAGGAACTACCGGTCGTAAAGGACGCGTGTGGAATTATAACGTCGATTTAAGTGCCTCTCATTTTTGCGTTGTCTTTTTTGTTTGCTTTACGTGTCAACGAGGCAGAATTTTGAGTTTTGAGCGATTAATTAACATCGTTACAATTAATTAGCGTCAAGTTGTATAGTGGTTGCATGTATAAGTGCATTCGGATAATTTTAATTTGCGTCGACGAGTTGTGTTGTGCCATTTGATTTAACTCGGAGATATTTTCCTGTGTGGGTTAAAAACGCTAAGCTTTGTGACCCGCGAGACACAGCGTTCATATTAGATCATAGATTTGTGCTAAGGGACGCTAGACTTTGAGTGGCATCGAGGTGACGCCGCTGGAGAATACCACACCGTGGGGCGGTGCTGGAGTCAGGGTTGCTGCCGACTAAAAGGGTTAAGTCAGGCCCCACATTTTAAACACCACTTACATACACTACACCTACCGCCTGACCGAGCCTTGTATCCAGTCTTCGCTTCGGAACCAGGTACGTACTGTTTAATTACCTAGCCTTATATATATTGTGTAGAATAATAAATCTCCATAGGCCGTTGGGCCCCACCCTTAGTTGTTCGTCGAATCTACAGCTGTATGGACCCCTGTATGGTCGACTTTTGTTGTGTCAGCTAGGGGCGTGTACATACATATATCTTTGTAGAAGTAGAAGTAATAGAAAAAAGGTTCTTGAGATGCAGCCTCGTACTGGTAGGTGAAGTGTAGGGCGACTCCCTGCTAGATGAAGTGATGACATAGTAAGACATGCAGGAAGTTGATGGATGCAGGTGTCTCAGGACCGTGTTCAGCAGTGGACCTGTGAAGGGCTGTAATGATGATGATGAAGTAATATTATATGCAATTCGGTATTAAGCCGGTACTTTAGTTTTTTTATTAATTATTATTAAAAATTTTATGAAAAACACGATTAATTAATAGCAAAGAAATTAATATTTTGAAAATAATCACACTTATATATTATGAAAAAATTATTTTATACATACATCACAGAATCCAGACTAAAATCCACTGCTTAAGGCCTCTTCCAGTGATACGGGGGATTTTGACATAGGTGCCAAGCTTAGCAGTCGGGTAAGCAATCGCGTTTTTTAATATTTCAATTTTAATATTTGCGTTTTTTAATATTCATCTCTCGCTCGCGGACATCCGAGGAGTTCGGACGTGTTTTTATAATTTAACGCGCTGCAGTTAATAGGCACCGGAGGTCTACATATACTGGACGTAAAAGTAAATCGTACCAATTCCACGATAGCGTCCACTTTAAGCTGACTCCGGCTCAACTTACAATTGACGGAAAGGCAAATAATTTGACATCCTCGATTGCCACCAGTTTTAAGAGATACCTACAGCAACGTGTTACATTACTAATAAGCTGATAACATTGAACAATAGTCAACAATCTTCACAAATAAAATGTCCTTATCACGTACGCCGACTAAATTATGCAGCAGTTCTGACCCGGATTTGTCTAAAACCCAACCTGCAAGTGTAACTAGACAAGAAAAACGGAAGCGAGGTCATGTTCTGGATAAAGAATTTAAAACATTTATGATTGAAGTGAAGAATATGATTTCTACGGCTACGGATGCACAAAATCATAAACTTACCACTTTGCATACCGCAATTGAAGAGATAAAGAAACAAAACAACGACATTTCGAAGGCAACTGAATTCATCTCGAAAAAATATGATGAAATTAGAATTAAATTAGAAGAGAGCGAAAAAGAAAGAACAAGACAATTTGCTTACATTAAGAAATTGGAAGACAGAATTGTTCACCTGGAGTGTACTTCTAGAAATTCAAGTATCGAAATACGAAATGCCCCGATAAAGTACCTTGATAATAAGAAAGACTTAATCAACATAATAAAAAACATAGGACCATCAATTAAAACAGATATAAATGACGGTGACATAAAAAATATTTTCCAATATAAATCTAAAACTACCTCACAAATGCCAGTTGTTGTCGAGTTCACCCCGGTTATCAAAAAAGAAGCTGTCTTAAACTCCGTTAGAAAACTTAGACAGGACACAAAAAGTAACTTAACGACTAAACACGCCAAAATTGATGGCCCAGTGGTGCCTCTTTTTATATCGGAAAGCCTGACATCGCAAAACAAGATAATCTATGCCTTGGCACGTAAGTTCACAAATGAAAATAGTTACAAATTCTGTTGGACTAACCACGGTTTTGTATATGTACGGAAGAAAGAAAGCTCAAAAGCCATACGTTTGCTCAGTGAAGATGATATCAAGATGCTGGTCTCTACGAAATGACTACTTATATCTTGTAAACAGGTTTGCATGCACTGTGGTATGTTGCTTATTATTCATACATTAACATTAACACTAACAAGTACACAACACAAACTAACGCACACACAACTCACTCACATACGCTTAAATTTAGTTACTTAAAATATTTAGACATTGTATACCGTAGATTCTCATGTGTAAAAATAATTAAGTTTTTTGGATGGATTGTCGCAAAGTTTTTCAGGACAAGGGCCCCTGTATTATGTTTCATAAAATACTTACTAAATCAAAATAAAATGTCTCCTTTACTTTTTCTGTCACATAATTATTTTCACAGAGAGCACTAAAATTAATATACAAAATGAGCTAGATAACATTGCCGTCTCAGAATCTTTAGTGATTGAGCCTAATGTCCTCACAGAGATGATCAAAAATCCCCAAAAAGGTTTAAAAATTATGACTCACAACATAAGAAGCATTTACCATAATTTTGACGAATTTCTTATTTTCTTAAAACGTTTAGACCTTAATTGTGATATAATCATACTCACGGAATGCTGGTTGTCTGATCACAAACACCCTCCATTACTAGAAAATTTTAAGCTATACTACTCCTCCGATTGTCATAATCAAAATGATGGTGTAGTTATTTATATTCACAATGACGTTACCCATACTATAGAAGAACCCATATTTTGTGATGCCAACTGCTTACTTATAAAAACTTCAGATATTGCTATTGTCGGTATCTACAGATCTCCATCTTATAAAAACATGGATAATTTTCTTACATCCCGGCACAATAATCTGAAATCTATTCGCGAATTAAAAACAATAATCGTGACAGGAGACATTAATATAAATATCAAATCCATTAACGATGACCGAAAAACCCAAGAGTACCTCAATCTACTTGCTGAACATGGCCTCCTGCCTGCACACGTATTTCCCACACGTAACAACAGCTGCCTTGATCATGTCAACATAAAAAGCAATAGACTAGCTCAAACATTTGTGATCAAGACTTATATAACTGACCATTTCCCTGTTTTATTAAATCTAGCGACACCATAAAAAGACAATTCCTATAAATTTAAAAAAAAATAGTCGATTACAAAAATGCAGCAAATAATTTTAAGAAATATGATTTATCAAAAATTTTAGATATTAACGATCCTAATGTAGCAATTGAATTACTAGTAAAATACATAAAAGAATCTTTAAATGCAAGTACTATAGTTCGTAAAGCCCCTAATAGGAAATATATCTTAAAGCCTTGGATAACTGTAGGCTTACTTAGATGCATCTCACATCGTGATGCTCTTCACAAAAAGCAAAAAGCCTCGCCGACTGACGAAGTACAAAAGATCTCGTACAGCAGATACAGAAATTTCTGTAACGACCTATTACACAATCTTAAAAAAAAGTACGAAAGTTCGGAGATTTCCAAATGTAAGAACCCCAAACAAACCTAGAAAGCAATTCTTACGAATTGCTTTCTAGGTTTGTTTGTAATCACCGATACCGTAGAAAATAAAAATCATGCCAATGAACTCCTAAATGTATATCCAGGTAATGCATTGTTATCAGTAAATAAAGTAAATGAGTACTTCGCCAAGACTGGCCAAAGGCTCGCTGACAAAATTCACGAAGCTACTGACGTAAATAAAATAAAATGCAATATTAAGAGTTCCTCCCATTTAAAATCGTTCGTCCTGATCGAAACTGACACAGCGGAAGTCGAGGCACTACTCCTTAACTTAAGAAACGATTCAGCTTCTGGAGGGGACAATATACCTGTATCTTTCCTAAAACGCATAAAAGACGACATTTGTCCTATATTAATACACATATTTAATCTTTGTTTAAACAACGGCGTTTTTCCCAACAGTTTTAAATTTTCAATCATACACCCCATTCATAAAAATGGTAGCAGAGATTGTGTCGAAAATTATCGCCCAATCTCCGTTTTGACTGCGTTGTCAAAAGTACTTGAAAAGCTTATTAACACTCGTCTAATGAAATATCTTACGCAAGAAAAGATCCTCGCCGAATCGCAATATGGTTTTCAACACAACAAATCTACAGAAGATGCTTACACATCTCACCAATTATATTGCAGAAAACTTAGATACTGGCCTTAAATGCATTGGTGTTTTTTTGGACTTAGCTAAAGCGTTCGACACAGTCTCTACTAACATATTAATAAAGAAATTGGAGTTAATTGGTATACGTGGCTTACCCCTTCAAATTTTCAAAGACTTTCTAAATAATAGATTTCAATCCGTAAAAATAGGTGATTATTTTAGCAGTCCCTTACCCATCACCTGCGGTGTACCGCAGGGTAGTGTCCTTGGCCCAAGTCTCTTCTTGATTTACATTGATGAACTCTGCCAGTATATACCACCTAATGGAAAAATATTTTCGTACGCAGATGACACTGCAATCATATTCCAAGGAGCGACTTGGGCCGAAACACATTCAAATGCTGAAAAAGGGCTTCATCAGATTTATCTATGGCTGAATAAGAACTTATTAACGCTTAACACTCATAAATCTAGTTATATAACATTCTCTATAAACAAATCCACACAGCCAAACAGTAATAACTTAAATCTAAAAATTCACGATTGTGATAACGTAAGCTCTTTAACTTGCTCTTGTTTACCATTACAAAAAACTCGCTGTATTAAATATCTTGGTGTTCGACACGATGAAACACTTTCGTGGACTTCACACTTAGATCTTCAATCTGCAAGAACACGCAAGCTAATATGGATCTTTAAAAAACTTAGAAATGTACTCAAACTAACATTATTAAAAACGGTTTATTATGCTCTAGCTCAGTCGATCTTAAGCTACTGCATCTCTGTTTGGGGTGGAGCGTGCAAAACTAAAATAATTAAGGTGGAACGCGCACAGAGATCTCTGCTTAAAGTAATGCTAAGAAAGCCTTACCGATACTCAACATTCAGTTTGTACAAAGAAAGTAAATTACTGACTGTAAGACAACTATTCATATTAAACCTAACTTTGCGCAAGCACAAAGAACTAACCTATGACCCTAAAATTATTGATAACCAGCGAAGAAACAATAGAATATGTAGTATAATGATACATAATACTGCCTTCTTCAGAAGACAATCTTGCTTTCTCGCCCCTTATTTATACAACAAAATATCTTTCAAAGCTTGGTTATGACGACACTGAATCATTTGTTGCTATTGTAAGCTAATACACACGCACGCACGCACACACACTCACTCTAACACACACACATAACACAACCCCCCCCCACATACACACACACACACACACACACACACACACACACACACACACTTTCCGACAAACTTGGAAGTAGTCAGCGAGCGAGTGACCTAGAGTCCTGAAATACAGGGACACCCTAGTTTAGGCTCCAGTCCACCACAAAAAAATATGTTAAAATATTTAATATTTCTTAAGTTTTGTTAGTAGACTTATCTATATACTTTTGTGGTGGAGAAATAAATATAATTTTCATTTCATAATTTTCATATTTTGACCACACACTCAAGCACTTAAAATAGTTTTTGTGCGTTATCCCCACAGTGGGATTTTCTCCTGTATCGTGGAGGCAGTTTACATGAATCGCACAAGGTCACACATCCAGATGCGAAACAACAATTTGAAGGTCATACAATTACTTGTCCGTCCCTAAGGGTGACAAACAAGCACACAGTCCACTCTATTGTAAGTGGATGATGTGACACATAGACATCTACATTTATCCTCGACCAAGAATCAAAACACATTCTGTCTGCTACTTAGTTGACTTTTAATAAATATTTTTTACTTTAGTGAATTGTGCCCTTTGTCATTTATAGTTCTTTTGCCGGACTTTCTTAACTTTCAGTTGACAACAAATATCACAATTTGCGTTGAATAAAGTAATTAAAATGGAACAAACGAACTCTTTATAAAAATATTAATTTCATATTAATTTTACACATAGTTTACATAAAAGCCTGTAAGAAAGAAAAAGCCACTTTTGAACATAGGCCCTCCATAAAGGCTGACCCTTTGGGGGGATTTTGGCCATAGTTGACAAGCTCGCCAAGCGGATTACAAACGGCGGTTTTTTTTTTAATTTTTTTAAATTGTTATCAAAAAATTGCTGCTGTCCATTTCTTGTGTCAATTTACTTTCGTCGCCTTTTACTACACTACACACTCGGGACGACATGGTTTAGTGAAAATTCTCACACCGTGACTACATAATTAGTAGGTTCTAAATAGATTTTAAAATAAAATAATTTAACTACATTTATAGTTATTTTTCAATAAGTCGATATTAAATGTATATTATGGCAATAATACTATTATTTAGTGCCCGGGAATAGACACACACAGACAGATCTTTGACAATGCTTCCAAGTTTCTCCCATACATACTAGTATGCTAGTATGTATGAAAGCATTGACATGCAACGTAGAATAGTATCGAAGGTGCAAATACACCAGTTAAGTGTAACGATTGAGTCAAAAGGAGCCTAGTGAAGAAAAATAAAAACAGTAACTCATTTTGGGTATCGAAAATAAATACCTAGTTATATATTTCGTAAGCAAATATGAAAATTGCGCCTCAACGTGAGGGAGTACTGCAGAGGATATATAACTTTAGTGATACGTAGTACTAAAGTAAAACTTTATTAATACTTTATATGATACGCCATTGCCTTTGAAAGATTACACAAATACATTAATAAGGTCGTTATTTTTATATATCTTATAAGTAAACATTGTCTCATATTTCTATCTCAATACATTTGTTGAATTGATAGCAACGAATTTATCTTGTTTTGTCAAACACAGAGACTATTCAATATTGACAGTTCCATTTACATTTGTAATCTTCTTGGCAGCAAAATATTTTTTATGAAGAAAACTTATTGAACAACACTACTTGATAAGCTAAATATAATAATAAAAAAATCATATAAAATAAAATGAACATCATAAAAATACGAAGTTCAAAAGTTGGATATAAATAAAGGTAAGGTAGTATTTTCCGTCAATCAAACTAGGGTGACAAGAAAAGATATTGACATATGTAAACCTATTAAGAAAAATTGTATAATAAATGAAAAATTTATAAAATTAAAACAAATTCATTGACTAAAAAAGTAATAAAGAAATTAATTTCTAAATTGTAGCTTCTGAAGGCAGCGATAAGACAAAGTGTAATGAAGAACTTTATTTTTTGCTGAAAGTTTATTAACTCTGGTTCAATGTAACATCTCGAAAGTCGTTTAAATAGGTGCATTAAAATCTTTCCACCCTTAGAGATGTAATATTTTCGGTCAACAATACCTAATATATATTCAAATTTATACCCCTTAAGTATAAATTTGAATATATATTATCCTAACTTAAAATTTTTGTAAGAAGGTTAAGTTATTTATACAATTAACCTAACGTAGGTTAGGTTAATTAACCTAATCTATTTATAAAAAAAGAACCATTTAAATCGGTTCAAAATTTTCCGGGACAAAAACGCGTCGAATCGTCTTCTCGTTTTTTGAACTTGGTTAAAAACTAATGTACCCAGTTGATAAAATGTAACTGACTGTTACCAACGATAAATAACGGTCAGAAAGTCAACGGTAAATAACGTCACCATCATGATTTACTTTAAAATGCGCTCCTTTCTAGCTTTGAGTCTTGGTCGTTACCAGACTTTTTTTTTATAGGATAAGGGTGACAAACGAGCACACAGTCCATCTGATGGTAAGTGGTTGCTGCGGCCCATAGACATCTACATCTATCCTCTGTTACAAATCAAAATGTAGATGCGTTGTCACCCGTGAGGACTAAGATGGAATGCCTCATTTCCAGGAAAAAGGGCCTCCGGCCACCTGCACTCACCAAGCAAAACGCTGAGGTAAACCTCTACTTCACGCTGGTTTTCTGTGAGGTCGTGGTACTACCCCGGTTCGAGCCGGCCCATCCGTGCGACAGCAAAAGCTGCCGCGTGGCTCTAGCACTGTTAAAGACTGTCGAAGACTGTCCTATAACAACAACACAACGCATTTGTGGCCAACGAGTTTGATTTGGTTACTGGTGACCGTGAGCTGCAGTAGACACTTGTCACCACATGGACTTAGCAAGTTTTGTCAGTTTCATTATTGTATATTAAAAGAAACACGTATATTTGGAATAACATGATGTAGAAAATAATAGTATGCGGTTTATTTATATTACTTCGGTTGTGGTAACAAAACGTCCAGTTGGCGCACGACCGCATACAGCACGTCACAACTTAATTGCCTTTGTTTTTTTTTCTCTTTAAGTGTATTCGCTACATCTCAGTATTACTATCTACTCATTCTTTCTGGTTCTAATTTGCTTCATGGTGAGTGGCTACTACAGTCCATTGACACCTGTAGCCAACTTCAAACGAAGAAGGTTATGGATGCTTTGTTACCTCTGAGGACTGAGATGGAATGCCTCTAATTATACTGGCTCACTTATACTCTTCACACAATAACATATCATTGCAAGTTATGCTACTTGGCAGCAGAAATGGTTCAGTTAGTTTTACGTCAAACGTAAAATACTTCAACCGGTGACGAAATGTCTGGTCTTTCGATTGTCAATTTGTTTGCCCAACGTGACAGTTAAGGTAAACTCTGTAAAATGAGAGAGGCCCGGGTCCAGAAATGGACTTTTAAGGTCTGATAAAGAAGAAAAAGTAAGATATATGTAGGAGTAGAAAAACGTTTCGTAAATAAAACAATCAGGTTTGTCCGTGATTTAATATTTTTGGATTTTTAATAAATTTTTGATGAGGGTCTGATGACTCACGGTTGCCGATATTAAACTTCACAATTCTTCCACACGTTTCCTCATAGGGTGATATTTTTATAGTTGCCACATATGGTAGAGTTAAGTTCCGGGAAGATGCCTCTGTGCACTTACGAAACGATATTAGGGAGTAGATTTTCAATCTTCTTAAAATAAATTCCAAGATTTTCATTCATTTATTCAAAACGACAAAAAGGATAGGTAGCTTCGGTCAGAGGTATCTCTTTTTGCAACAAGTGTTTGTATTAGCAAGTGTAAAAAAAGATATTTGACAAAGGAAATTTTATTTTGTTGCAGTGTAGATATAAATATTCATACTAAATTAAATTTCATTTAAAAACCTCCTTTAGGTGACGTATTACTTACAATATCAATATTTTGTTGTTAAAATAATACTGATCCTACAGTTCATAAATACATTTTTGTTTTATATCATCATCATCATCATAATCATCATCATTACAGCCCTTCACAAGTCCACTGCTGAACATAGGCCTCACCAAAAGAATGCCACAAAGCAATTGTTTTCTTTCTTATCTTTGTTTTATATATTCAAATAATATTTATAATTGTCTGTTTGTAATTTGGCTTAGCAAAATTTTGCTTCAATGCCCTTTCGTTCGTGATAAATGAAAAATTAATTGCTATAAAGGCGAAGGAACGGACGGCTTTTCTTGTCAACCTTTCTTATTTCAATTTAATCTACGCAGATTAAAACAATTGGTATTATTATTTTGCTTTTATATTTATTGTTAGAAACTTAACAATTTGAACTGTTCGCTTAAAATAGTGACTCATTTTTTGAATAAATTAAGGTGAATCTGACGGTATAACCGACATCAATAAAAAGGAGGTAGTTAATTCAACAGTATTTTTTGTGTGTTACCTCAGAACTCTTTTTGGGTAAACCAATTTTGATGATTCTACTTTTATTTGAAATATGGTGCTATTCATGTGCTCTCATAAATTTGATCAAGATCTGACCAGTAGTTTTTAAATTATCCTTAATAATGCGTATTTAATTGAGTTTGACTGCATTGATGATGTTCTCATTTTGTTTATATTGTAGTCGGTTGTACACATTTTTTAATTTTATCACTTTTGAAGTAACCCAATAACTTTGTTATAAAACATAAAATATTGCCTCTTAAATAAAAAATGGTCCAATAAGTTAGTAGTATAATGTTACTATAACATTACTTTTGTGAAATTTACCACAACAATCCCGGAAGTTAATAATACTGAAACACATTATTTGCGCATTCCCAGTAATTTGTATTTTCCCATATTGCCTTCTCATTCAAAATTATTCTGACTCGCATTCGTGCATAACATATATCTGATGTCGATCGCAGCTTTTGAGCATCCACGAAAAAGTTGTTATTCGGTTCCGGATGTATTGTGAATATAAGTAGTATGGGAGGCAGTGTCTGCGAATATGCGCGTCCAGTTGTGACAAAGTAATTTGTGCTGCACACATTTTAGTAGATACCGGAAGTTGATGATCCCTGGTCGAAATTATGTGCAAAAATTCATTCATTCATACATTCATTGCTACCCTATCACAAGTCCACTGCTGAACATAGGACTCCCCCAAAAATGCCATAAAGAACGGTCCTGAGCCACCTGCATCCATCGACTTCCTGCATGTCTTAACCAGGTCGTCACTTGATCTAGTGGGAGAAAATCATAGTAAATTCGAATTAGTGAGAACTCTTTCGAATCTGCACGAAATAGTGATTGCAATCCGGTGTCATTTTTAGTCCGGCCGGATCCGACCGGATTCGCATCGATCCGGCCGGATCAACCGGATCCGGCCGGATTGATCAAATCAGGATGATTTTCGGTTCCAAATGAACTATTTGTAAGTTAATCAAGTGTTATTGTACGTAATATAGGTAGTTTATAAAAAATAAAACATGTACATACACAAAATATACTTTACCAACACCAATATTAAGATTAGACGACGAGCAAATAATTAAAATCTAGTAGTGTAAGGTAACTAGTAAAATTTTAACGATGTAACGAGTAGCTCAGTCTTCTTAGATTTTACTTTCACAAATAGATCAATTATTTTAATAACTTTATAAAACCTAATATAATTAACCTTACGGTATTTTACTGATATGTATGATGAGACTGATATGATGAGATCACAATAATTATTAAAGTATTTGAGAATGCTAACAATCGTCTTATATTTATGACAGACACCATCATGATTTGATGAATCTTAATGAATCTAATGAAAGGCACAATTATCACAATAATGAGTTTGTATTATAATTACAACTCTTTAGTTTAATCAACTTACAATAAATAATTATTTTAAGTAGAACTTTAAGTAATAATTGTCTTAGTATTCATTATATAAGAAAATCAATTTAGGTTTTGAAAAAAGGATCGTAGAAAACGAATTGTGTTAATTGTGTTATCTGCTAGTCGACTTCTAATAGAGCTGCAAATATAGCCTGCGTCCGACAAAGACCTTACAGCTTCTACACTTGTCGGCTTTATTGTCAGCAAATAATCATGAATAGCAGAGGAGAATACTTAGTATTCTCCTCGAACTCCATCACTTTCAAAAACATATATCATTTCCTTTTTTAATACTTTATCAAAATCTTTTTCTTTTTAGTATGTATGCTGTAACAGTATAACACGTGGTTTATTGCTGGATTTGTAATTGTAATTCTTCCTGTAATGTCAAATCTTTCTTTAGTGATCAAATTGAATCAATGCATCAAGTGAATCTAAGTTCTTTTCTACTATTTCTTCCATGTTTACTTTAGAGTTATCATCTTGAATAACTCTTTCTATGATTTTGTCATTTCTAATCGTATGACTTTTTTCTTTAGCATAGTAAATGTATCAACAAATCGGTTTACATTTCCATGACATTTCTTTGGATTCTGTAAGTACATTAATATTCCTGTTACTACAGTGGCGCGTTCTTTAATCCTTGTACGCAGTGCTTCATATAATTCAGTACTTAACACCGTGTCATGAGTGAGCAACTTCTCTAAAAATAATTTTAGTATTATTTCTGCAGTTAACAGGATCGAATCTCTTTTACCACCCATTTGAAGTACCTACTCATGCAACACCTCTATTATTTTGCCAAAAATTTCTATCACCGGATCCACTCGCCGGACAGTATATTGATATCGCACCCGGTAAATGTTAAACGATGCCGGATCCGCCGGATTATCGGATCCGTTTTTGCGATTTGCTATCCCTAGCACGAAACGAGTGGCCTCCAAATAATTGTTTCGGTTGTTTGTCATCGTGTTATGTATACAATTATGAAAAAAAAACCCTGTCCTATCTCTGAGGATTCTTTTAAATATATTTCTGTTAATTTAATCCTTTTTAGAGGAATTAAATATACCCCAACAAAAATAGAATAAAGTTTTATTAAATTGGGAACATGACAATAATTTCGGCCGTGGGGTGCCACCATTGTGGTGTTGTAAAAATTTAAATAATTGTTAATGTTTATGCCCAAAATTGGTCATTTTGAACGCCGTCCAATCGCGTTCTAGCTGGCGCGTCACCCGATGGTATGTAGGTGAGGTAAACGCCGCCAGGTGGGGCGGCCGTGTGCGGCTTGCAGTGGCTCGACGCGTGGGCGAAAAGATGAGTAGCTCGCTGGCCGCGATGCGGGGAATCCGCGTACCTCAATTATCGCGGCCGAAGTTCACGCGACCGGTAGGGTCCAGATGGTTAGATTTAGTCCGTGTTACTTCGCTCCGTGGATATGTGAATTTTGCAATATTTAACTTGTTCGGGTGATGCGGAATTGCGCACGCGCGCGCCGAGTAGATATACGGTCTAGGATTCAAACCGAGCATTCCTTGTTCGGGAGCGTCTCCCGGTTGATTGTCTGGAAATCATTATAATTGTGCCGTCGCGTTAAGTGCCCTTTTTTGTGTGTTGCTGGTTTGTTAGCTTTACGTGTCAAAGAGGCGTATTTTGAATTCTTTTCGCGG
The DNA here is from genome assembly GCA_963668995.1 of Parnassius mnemosyne. NCBI lineage: Eukaryota > Metazoa > Arthropoda > Insecta > Lepidoptera > Papilionidae > Parnassius > Parnassius mnemosyne. The sequence continues at coordinate 11,915,334 of CAVLGL010000091.1, read as the reverse complement.
CGTGGTGATTTGGTGTCGAATGAAGGAACTTAGTTGTGTTTAACGCTGAACCGTAGAACTCATTATGAGATCGCGTTAGTTCCCTATTTATAATTTTGTGATAAGTGAATCCGGGACATTGAATGTCGAATTTTGAACTACTGTCCGTACTGTGTTGGGTATCACGTGTTCGATTCTACGATGAATGTGGAATTAGGCGAGTTTAAGTTAGTTAAATGTACAATGAAGCTAATAGACTGAAATAGTGATAATGAATAAATAAATGGTTCAGCAGTGGAGCCTGCTGGAGCGATGCATCATTGTGGGGCAGCCTGGAACTCGGCCGCTGCTGGTCGCCTAAGCTGGTCCAGGTCTCAGACATTTACACATCACTGAACACTACTTGCCATTCACCTTACACCCATTTACGGCCTGACCGAGCCTTGGTGCGATCTTAGAGTCGGAAACAGGTAAGTACTATATCTTCCTAGCATTCTCCCATATAGTTTAGTATGATAGGAATTCTTCCATGTGGCCATTTGGGCCCGACCCGTGTCTGCCCGTCGAGTAGGCTGCTATGGGCCCCAGCCTTGGCGCTCTTTGCAGGGGCAGCTGTGGGCCGTAACAGTTAAAATTTAACTAAATCATGGTAAAAAACATGTATATAAAATAGGAACATCATTTTTACATTCAGTATTAAGAGGGTATATTTTATTGGTAATTTTATTACGGTGCCCTTAACTACGAGTATGTGCTCCTTTCGGATTGGAAAGGTTTTTCCTTGCAGATTGTATATTATATATATAAGACTAATAAGACGAAGACGTACCTATTACTTTTTAGACAGACATTGGCATCGGCACGGGCAGGTAAAGTTTACAGTCATTTTGACAACAGTTTGGATTTTTCGAATCGCTATGTGGATGTTCCGTTTGGAATATACATACTGTCTTGGAACTTGGCTTTTGGTTTAAGTATACTTCAATTTGCATTGAGAATAAATAGGTGTATCTCATGAATTGCCAACGATGTTGGAGTAATCATAAATAATTTGAAAATTTTTGTTTATTCGGAATAAATAGAACCTGTTACGATATAAGCCAATTTATGTAACCATTTACGATATAAAGGCGAGCCCCCATGAAATAACAACATGTTTCCGGTAACCCATAAAACAGAAATGTTCTATAAATTTTTATTTATACTCGGATGCGGTGCTCGAATGACAACCGTTGAGTGCAAAGAGATTTACTAATACCTTTCACCATTTAATCTAACAATTTTATGTTTGGACTTCTGTTACTTTTAGCGGATTTCAAAATTAGGAGGTTGTAAATTTGGCTGTATATTGGAATGAAGTTCCTTACCGCAAGGTACGAATTTGGCGGATGGAGATTACGCGAGAAAAAGTGTAAGTTTTTTCCGTCACGATCATTTCCATAGCGCGAGCGAGATGAAATAATATCCCTCTCCCTCGCACTTTCTCTTATCTTGCCATGAAAGAAATATTATTTTAAATGACGCTTAATTTTTATAGACGCTAGTAATTAATTTATTTCTATATGTTGATCAATATTATAATACGGAAGGTCATATTTTATAGATTGTACAAACAATGTAATGTCCCATCCATGTACTAAAATCACTTTAATATAAATAAAGTTATTATGTGGTATCTATAAAGTTTTCTCTTCTGGTTGGACGGTATTAATATATAATTGTAAATTAAAATCGTAAACAAATGTATAAATATCAGTAAAATAAAATAAATACATAAAAAATACATAAATATATAAAAACCCAACCAGATGGAAGCCCTCGGCAGGGGAGATCAAACGGCTGAGGGTTGAGGAGGAAGGTAAAGAAACCGGCGGACGATGCGGACTCCTGCATTTGAGCTTGGAGCGGTTCGTCGCGGAGTCCCAGTCGCCTCAGATAACCCAAGAAGCTGACTGGGATTAACTCGTTCGCAGAAACGACCACAGGAATAATTTCGGTCGGTATACCACATCACATGTCGGTCACCTCGTGAGCCAGGTCCAGATATTTTGTCAGCTTATCTGTTTCGGCTTTAACGAGGTTCTCGTCATAAGGAATGGTAATGTCGACCAAAAATATCCTTGACTGTGCCCGGTCCATCAGCAAAATATCAGGCTTATTCGCATGAATGGTCCTATCTGTGATGATGGCCCCGTCCCAGTAGAGCCTGGCGCGGTCATTTTCGAACACGGCTTCCGGCATGTACTTATAATACGGCAGTTTCCGATTCACGAGACCGTATTTCAGAATGAGCTCCTGGTGTAGAATCCTGGCTACTAGGTTGTATCTGTGCAAATAATCAGAGTTAGAAAGCACCTAACAACCACCTAAAAGACTTACCGGGATGGTGACAAGCTCGACAGATGTCGACGGCGCCATCCATTAGGATGTATTTCCGATAATTGTTGGTCTTAATAACCTGACCCTGTTTCGCACAGATAAAACCCTCGGTTTCCCCAAACAGGTCCCCGAAATGTAGCCAGTGGAGGGAGGCGACTGTGTCTACCAAAGGCTCATGTAGAGCCTTGTTAAACCTCCCGTGGAGCTCCTTCTCCTTCTATACGGTCTTCCGGTCGGAAATGCACTGTACTGCTGGGTATTTGCCATTGCTCGTTGGCTAAGGATTGAGGAGTAAGCCCTTTATCATACGAAATGATGTATCTGTAGAATGGATCATCCGATCACACCAGAAAGTAATTACGAAGGCTGCACACTTCGCGATGATGCATGGTGAGAGCGCTCAAAAAGCCGCGCCCACCATGTTTCCTCGGTAATTACAGACTCATTATAGACGATCTCGGGTGATGTATCCTGTGAGACGTCATAACAGTGCGGACTTTTCTATCCAGAGCGTTCAGTTTGGTCTGAAACCACCTGAGTATGCCAATGGTTTATATGGGGACAGGCTTGACCCAACCGTTATATGCGTTTGTCTTATTCACGCCCGACAAAGGCCTGTTGAGCACTTTTGTCAAGCGTGCATAAACCACATCGCAAACTGACTGTTTCGCGTCCGCCTCATCGATACCTATGTTCTGTGACATACCCAGGTAATGGTATGTTTCAGCCTTGGATAGGGTCTTTATGTTGATGGGCATAGATAAGTCTATGTCCTCATAGTTTGCAACTCTACCCCTTTCGACATGGAGGACCGCACACTTATCCGTCCCCAGCTCCATTCTAATGGAATCGCTAAAATCACAAGTGATGTTTAGCAAATCTATAAAATCGGAGCGATTGGACGCGAATAATTCTAACAAATAAGAGATCATCCATATAGAAAAGTTGGGTCACTTTTGTACCTCCTCTCCGAAGCTGAAATCTCCTACCGGAAACCTCTAGTAAGGTACTGAGAGGGTTCAGAGAGAGGCAGAACCAGATTGGACTCAGACAATCGCCCTGGAAGATACCCCTTCTTATCCTTATGTTGTTCTCCACAGCGGTCATCCGCTTGCCTAGATGATGAAGGATGGTACTTTACTGCCCCATACATTGCCCGAGGAAGTCTCTAACTGTACAATCAACCTTGTACATCTCGAGGACCCTCTTCAGCCATGTATAAGGCACCGAGTTGAATGCCTTTTTGTAGTCTACCCAGGCGGCGGAGAGGTTCCGACGGTTGCGTTTAACCACCTTGCCAATAACCGCGTCAATGAGGAGTGGTTTCTTGGTTCCATGACCACCTCCCTGACATCCATTTTGAGCGCGCAATATTACCTGATTTAAGTTCAGGCGACGAGTGATTCTCGCGCTCAAAGGGCTTTAGTGTCTTGTATATCGTGGTTAGACACGTGATGGGGAGGTATTTCCTCGGTTCTGTGGTATCCCGGTCTTTAGGAGCCAAATGAGTGATCTCAGTAGTGAAGAGGCTTGGGAGCGACTTCTGTTCGAGAGCCTCTTGAAACAGTCGGGCGAACAGAGCGTGACACACCACGAACCCCTTCAGCCAGTAGTGATGCAGCCCGTCGAGTCCCGGACTTTTGCAGTTTAGGGCCGTTCGGACCTCCTGAACTACATCGTCCGGCGTTATGATGACGGGGTCCAAGGGCGTAAAAGGGGAATGCCCACCGTTCATAGACACTTTGGCCATGAGTGCCCACATATAAAAGCATATGGAAATGATAATATGCAATTAAGAAAATGAAATGGTTAAGGAATTGGTTTAAAAAAAGTCCGGATTTTTAAGATATAAAGGTTTTTCATTTTCACAAGAACACTTTTCAACATCAGTCATCGACGTAACGTCGTACGCGGCACACCTATCGCTTTTTCGTAACAGTCAGCTATTTATACTTACTACCCACCATGTCAACTAAATGTGATAATTGTAACAAAACTATATCTAAAAATTATCCAGGAGTAGAATGTGGTAAATGTGAGCGCCTAGTGCACTTAAGTGCTAAGTGTACAGGTCTAACAAACAAACAGCTTACTGCACTTAAAACTGCTGCACCCGGATTAGGATGGACGTGTCAAGAATGTTTGCAAGAGACCTCCAGACGAAATTCATCAATAGTGATTCCAGAGGATGATGATGAAGATGATAATGATAGACACGTACAAATTGATGCAAAGACTCTATTAAAGGATATATCAAAAGAAGTAGAAAAAACAATAAAGAAGGAATTAAAAGATGTCAACGACTCACTTCAATTTCATAGTTCTAAATTGGATGAGGTAATGATGTCTATTGAGGCATTCAAGCAAACTATAAAAAATCTAGAGAGAAAGAATATCGAACTTACCAACAAAAACAACAATCTGGAAACGAGAGTAGGTGCATTAGAACAAAAATTACAGGAAGTGGAGCAAAGTAAATTGTCTAAATGCATTGAAATAGCAAATATACCACTACACAAAGATGAAGATGTGAAGCAACTGGTTAATAATGTGGCTGAAAAGCTAAATATACCTAAGGAAAGTTTTACAAAAGCATACAGATTAAAAGGAAGAAATGATCAGAATGGAAATATACAAGTGGAGCTAAAAGAGGAAAGTGTGTTGGATACATGGATGGCGGCCGCAAAAAGTACCAGGATTATTGTAGCAGACATTCATCCAAGAGAAAATAAAAACAGCAATTCCGTATATATAAGGGAAAAAATGACACAGCACAACAAGAGAATCTTCTGGCATGCAAAACAAGAGCTAAAAATTAAGCAGAATTTCAAATACGTTTGGTTCAAAAAGGGTTTGATTAAGGCATGCAAAGAAGATAAAGGTAAAGTTTTCATTCTAAGAAGCTTGGACGACATAAATTCACTAGCTAATAACAAGCTGTGAAATCTTTCATTTTATTTAGGATTTTTTTTTTGTATACTATTTTTTATATATATTTTGTTTTTATTCTATATTATTATTCGTATATTCTTTTTCTATTGATCTCTGATAACCCATTTGTTTAAAAAAAAAAGGTATGGAACCTATCGAATACGAAATTAAAGAATTCGCAAACTGTGTAAACGCAAATCAGTTTTGTAATTATCTACCTAAAAATCAAAATATCAACCTATTATGTATGCACATTAATATCCGTTCTACCATAAAAAACTTCTCCTATCTAGAACAATGTATATTTAGTTGTTCAAAATGCTTAGACGTAATAATATTAACAGAGGCAAATATCTCAGATAACACCAGTAGTTTGTATCATATTAATGGATATCAAATGATAACGGACCTGCGGGTAACACGTCGAGGTGGTGGCATTATCATCTACATTAGCAATAAACATAAATATAAAACTAAAAAATACAAAGCAAAATTTTGTGAAAGTCTCATATGCACAGTCACCACTCCGACCTGTTATTCCGCGGATATTTGCGCAGTGTACCGCCCTCCTAGTACGAGCAAAAATCTTTTTATTGACGAGCTATTTAATACACTTAAGAGTCACTGCAACAACAACGATTTGTATTTACTGGGTGATATTAACATTGACTTAAAAGCGGACACTCCAGTTAAGCATCGGTACAACAACTCGCTGCATAGCTTGGGTCTTGTATGTGGGATCACAGAATAAACAAGAATAGAACTATCCGATGGAATACTGAGGAAATCATGTATAGATCATATATATGCTAGATCCCTCAGCCAGGACCTTTTCACTGCAGCTATTGGAACAACACTGGCGGATCATCGCGCAGTGATGCTTGCATGCGTCGGGCCGCATATACAGGTTGTGCCTAAATTTAAGATCTGCATCAATAATACTAATCTCATGAAATCATTAAATGATATTAATTGGGAAAAAACTAATAACATGACATGTCCCTTAGAGATATATAAATTTATACAAAGTAGTTTTACACAATGCTATGAAAAATCTAAATTTCAAATAAAAATACAACCTAATATAAAACGAATAACTAATGATTGGATAAATAAAAAAATTATAAATGCATGTACACATAGGGATAAATTATTTACACGGTGGATAAAGGATACCGGCAATATGACTTTAAAAAAAGAATATAATAAATCAAGAAATTATGCTAATAAATTAATAAACAAGACCAAAAACAATAAATTAAAAGCTGAAATTATAAACAGTAAAAACAACCCTAGACACTTATGGCAAATACTAAATAAAATAACAGGTAGAATTAAATCATGTATATATGAGACATTAATAAAGGCATTTAAAGACAAAAACACAACTGACAAAGACATTGCAAATTCATTTGCTACCACATTTGAAAAAAGTGTCCATAAAATAATTCCCAATTGCCCAAAACAGTTGCTTGATGAATCAGCCTACAGAAGGTCTGCTGAATTATCTATGAGATTTAAGGCGGCTGATTCCGACTCTGTAGAAAAAATTATTAATGCATTAAATAGTTACAAAACTCCTGGTTTTGATGGCATTAGAGCCATTGATATAAAAAATATTTGCAAAAAAATTAATATAGCCATTGCTAATCTCATCAATGCAAGCATTAAGATGAGTAACTATCCCAATGAATTGAAAATCGGTATTGTCAGACCGATATACAAAAAAGGTGGAACATCGGAATACGAAAACTATAGGCCAATAACTATTCTTCCGACAATTGATAAAATTGTTGAAAAATATATTTGTAAACAAATTTATGAGTTTTATGACAACAACAAAATACTACAAGAAAAACAATATGGGTTTCAGCCTCATAAGAATACATCACAGTTGTTAACATCATTTACTAATAGTATATACAAACATCTAAACGAAAAGAAACACATATTTGTAGTATTCATCGACTACAGTAAAGCTTTTGACACACTCAGGCATGATAAGCTTATAAATAGTTTGCATGATAGTGGGATTAGAGGACCTTTATTAAATTGGTGCAAGGATTACCTTGCAAACAGGAATTTTGTAGTAAAAGTAAAAGATGCATTAAGCAAAACTGTAAATGTAACTTTGGGTACGGCTCAAGGATCAGTGTTGGGCCCGTTACACTATCTCACATATGTTAATAACTTAATAAACACATTGAAACATTGTGAAATATATCAATACGCAGATGACACATGTTTATTTATAGCTGGGAAAAATATCAATCACACCATGAGTCAACTGCAAGATGACTTTAACGTGTTAACCAAATGGTCGCATGACATGGGCCTAGTAATTAATTTTAATAAAACTAAAGTTATGTACATCAGTAGTACCAAAAACAGAAGTGACAATATACCCAAACTAATAGCTCATAGCCACCAGTGCTTACACACTACAAGCGTGTCCTGCAGCTGTTTCAATATTGATGTAGTGGAACAACATACCTACCTTGGGCTTATCATTGATAGTCACCTTAGCTGGAAAGGGCATATTGACCATGTATGCGATAGACTTCGAGGAATTCTAGCCAAATTCTCCTTAATAAAATACAAAATACCATTCAATATAAGAATACAATTATATATCTCATTAGCAGAATCCATAATATCGTATGGTCTTTCTAGCTATGGTAGGACCTATAAAACACACCTAGACCGTATTTACACCTTACAACTCCGTATTTTAAAAACCTTACTACCAAAAACTGTCATGAACAAATTTAAAGACCAACAACATAATATCTTTGATTTTTGTAAAATATTACCTGTACATAATAAAGTAAAGTATATATTACTTATTGAAAATTTTTTTAATAAAAATCTACAAATTCCAATACAATACAATTTTAACACACGAAAGTCAAAGACGCCAAACTTAGCTTTACCAAAATTCATAAATCTATATGGAAAACGAACGTTAGAATACATGATTCCCGATATCATAAACAAACTTCCATCACAACTAAAAGAACAAATTAATCAACGCAACATCAAAAATATATTAAAGAATTATTTCTTAAGTAACCTATAATAAAAAAGAATTGTAAAATAAAAATAAAAATTTGTATTATAAGTTACACATTAATATTCTACAACTCCATCAATAATATAAAATAAGTTTATCTTTAATATCATTAATTAGTATCAAAGTATATGAACAGCCTGTATGTGCGAACTCGACGCGTCAAGCCAGGTAGGCAAAGAATGCACTAAGACCCGAGAACAAACCGGTTTCTTGACTGTACGGGGAGCGCGGTTCAATGCGTGCATCACAACATTATGATGTATGACATAATTATTACGAATAACAATTATTATGATATGTTTGTTGATGGCATCGGTATACGGTAAAGCTGTATAGCTTATGTTTATGCCGTAAAATATCAATTTAAATATTGTCAAATTATTATCAAATAAATAAATAAAAAAAAAAAAACAAATAACTTCGTATTTTCGTGACATTAAAACCACAATTGATACACCGTAAATGTCCTCTTGAATGAGTTACTGAGAGCTGGGAAGAACTCTGGCCGGCGTGAAAGCTGGGGTCATCGTTAACAGTGGATATCGAGTCCAAGTTCGTGCAGAAGTGGCAGCGGGATTCATTTTCAGGCCGTGGTCAATAGGGTGAGAAGAATTATCGGAGTCCATTTAGAAAGCTTATTCGTTGTTTAGATTACAAATCTGCGAGAAAACAAACAAAATAACACTAATGCAAAGGAATTCTACTTGTGACTATTTAGTTTTGATAATTATGACATGGGCCTAGCTGTCAGATTCGATGTTGCCAATTAACAGACATAAAATCGATAAATAAATAGCGATTTTTTTATTCGATTTATAATTTCATAAGAAAGAATAGTCTTTGTTCGCTTTAAGATCTGCGCGTCTTTTAAAATATATTTTGTTTTATAGATAAGAATAACAGTTAAAATGTGCAGTAGCATTTTTGATATGGTATAAAGAGTTCACGGTAAATCAACTAGCACTTCACTTGTTTAATTATAATAACATCATAATAATTATCGAAACATAATATCACCATTATAATAACGACACCATAAAGAATCGATTGAAAAAACAAAATCGACATTTTTAACGAGATTTGTGATTGGCAACACGTTTTATTTTATCCACAAACTAATGACTTCCGGATTTACCTAATTTCATTTTTATCTTTTCGGTACTTTTTTTTGTGCAAAAATATTGCAATCTTTTTTGGATTCATAAATACCGCGATTAATTACCATAAAAAAGATGTATTTTTTTAATTGTTTTTAAATTGTTGGGCGTTTCATGGCCAGAATTGGGCATTCCCCTTTGCACACTGACTCACCACAACTTCCGTCTAAGGGCCCTCGCTGTGGTTTTGGGTCTCTGACCACAGGCCGCGCCAGAATGCGACAGTGTCGGCCTAATTTGGTGCGTGGCCCGTTCCACGTACCATTGGTCGCTCCAAAGTTGTAGCCTAAAGCCTCTTCTGATCACTCTGGAAGAGAGGATTCTAGTTGAACAGTGTCGACCTCTCAGTAATAAATACGGCAAACTGTCAGTGCGGCGCATAGAAGAATTGAGTCCGTCTCGCAAAGGTCCTGGCTGGCTTCAAAATAGGTCACCGGCATTGGGTTGAGAGCCCTCACGACAGCCCGATTCCGCTTACTTAGGGGTATGCGGGGAGTCGCGGTCGATTTTCGAGTGGCGTACTGCGTGTTTCCAAAATAGCCTCTTCCAATATGCTCCTCATTCGCTCTACTTTGTGGGAGAATATTTCATTATCGTCTGAATTAACCATAACTGGAATATCCACGGCGGCATCCACGTGTGCGTGCAGGTTGCTCTGTAATTAGTGGCATTACTAGCTGTAGCATTTTCATCCGATGTGGAACGTCGTAGTCGCACGAGTTCGCCGTCACCAAATATGTTGTAGCGCAGAATATACCAAACTCGATCTGCCAGGTTTTGTTCCGTTACGTGAACAGATGGCTCCAGCTCTGCGAAAAAGCGAAGCATCCGAGCCCGATACGCCAATATTGCAGTTTCTTCCCCTTTCACCCTAAAGTACGCTAGCAATGCGTTACCGTTCATTTTTTCCGTCTAACGCATGCGACGTGCTCTACCAGCGGCGGATGCCGCTTGGTGAGTCCATGAAGACTCGGCTGACATCAAGCCCTCTGGTGGGGACGATGGATGCGGGCGGCTGCTAGGTGGTCTCGCAGCCCCCCGCGCTCGTCTGGCGGGCCGCATTCTGTCGCGTCCGGCGCCAGTTCCAGACGCGTTCTGGCGACCTCCAGGCAGCGGCTCTTTGCGCACTCTTCTCTTCTGATTGACTGTGCTGACGTAGCAGTTTTGTTACTTAACTGAAACGTCAGCGGGCGATGGGGTCGTTACTTCCCTACGCCATCAAATATGAAGTTTATTATTATTATGGTGTATTTATATAGTATTGGTATAGTTTATTATTATTATGGTTGGGATGAGTAAATATATTAAAGGAAATAATAAATAAACATAAATTAACAAAATAAACTAAATTATTTAATATACTATCATAAATAAATAAATAATACATAAATAAATAAAAACCCAACCAAATGGAAACCCTTATTATTATTATTTATACGTTTATCGATAATAATATAATACGAAAGCAACTTCGTTCCAACCGAGTGTTCCACGAAACTCACGCATGTTTTTCTTATGCATATAATTACTTAAGGCCTTAAGTGCGGTTGAAATGCCAAAATTCTTGGATATTTAAGTAAAAAAATCACAATAACTGTTAATTTAAACCACAAGAAAAATACAGGGTAACAGAAGAGGATATTTAAATGAAACTAACTTTACGGATTTTATCGCGTATATTAACTTATTTTACATTCCCGACGTTTCAAGCACTTTACAGCACCCATGGTCACGGGGGGGACTGAGGTGTATGACGTCCCAATGTCATAGTTAACCACGGCTACCTCCAGATTAAAAATTATTAATTTTAAATAATTTATAAAAGAAGAGGATATATCAAATGTTTTTAATTGAACAAAATTGTATTTTTGCCAACCCCTTATTTTGCAAAATTTCTCCAAAACGGCACAAGCTTTTTAAATAATTCTTACACTAAAAAAGTCTTAACAATATTAATATCTTTAATTGAAAGTTTTATTTTTATTCCTCGTTTTATAAGAGAAAATATCATTTTTCCCCTGAAAACTGAATATATTTGGGCGAGCGTGCATGCTCCGTCGCCCTGTAATCACCCGCGAGCCCTGTCGCAGTCCGTTTTCGGACATCGTCGAGGGTGGACTGCGCATCGGTATTGGAGCGACTTCGCTCAAATATACGTATGTATTTTAGTTTTTTAAAAGTTTAACCTTAATTATAAATATTTTTATGACTAGAAATACTTAACTTAGTTAATATCTGTACAATGGTAACTGTAAATATTGTTTTCTAAATAAATTATTTTTTAATGTGCCCAAAGATGAAGAAATTTTCGCGGCGACGTTGATTAGTGAAATTGAAAAATGCATTTTTATATAATTTGGATGTGGAACTGTGGAACGACCAACATGCTCTCGTTTCTTAGATTTCGATAGTTTTTAATACCTATGTAGTTTTATTGTTGCAAACTTTTATTAATTAGTTGATACTGAATTTTATAATTATGTATTACAATAGCCCCGTGTAGTGACGGGTAAGAATACTCATTACCCCATATCTTCCCGTGGGTGTCGTAAAAGGCGACAGAGGGAACCCGAGACAGAAGATGGGCAGCAGCATCTTTCTAATAACAGCAAATCAACGATAAAAAAATTTCGGTTGCCAACCCACACGCCAAACGTGGCAACTATAGCAATATACCCCCATGAAAGTAACGAAGAGACGGCCTCCAGTCCCCGGCGGCCCTGCTATCCTGGCTACAGTGGCGACTATGGTAATGGCGGGGCATGGGGTCCTAAGAATCTCCGGTGGAGGTTCGGTTGCCACCTACGATGACTCGACCTGGCAACTTATAACGCACGCACCCTGAGGACTGATGACTGAGAGATAGACAAGTTGCGAGGAATGTCATAGGATTATCCGAAGTCCGAAGATAAGGGGAGGACACGGTCATCCTCGAATCCGGCAATTTGTTCTATCACCGGGAGGGCAACCATCTGTCCCAAAGAGGTGTCGGATTTATCGTCCACAAGTTTCTCGTTAACAACGTTGTAAAGAATGGGAGTGTGTTGACGAGGGTTGCGTACCTTATACTTAGAATCACCAAACGGTATTCGCTGAAGGTCATACAGGTTTACGCACTAACCTCGGCACACCCCGATGAGGAGGTGGAGGAAATGTATGAGGATATCTCTAGAGCCATGCATACCTCCAAAACCCATTATACGGTGATAATGGGAGACTTCAACGCAAAACTAGGCACAAGAGAGAACGGTGAGCTGAAAGTAGGAAATTTCGGAATAGGGCAAATGAACCCAAGGGGCCAGCAGCTGGCTGACTTCATGGAGAAAGAGGAATTCTTTATGATGAACTCTTTCTTCCACAAGCGGCTCCACAGGAAATGGACCTGTTCGAGCCCCGACGGTTCGAAAAAAATGAGATTGACTTCATTATGACGACCAGATGACAACTGTTCAGTGATGTCTCCGTGATCGCGAGGATGAAAACCGGTACTTGAAGTCCTTCAAAAGCTCTTAAATTCCGTCCTCCATGGTGGCACTACACCGGAGGCGTGGAGTAGAAGTGCGGTGGTCTTATTCATCAAGAAAGGTGACAACGCTCTCTTGAAGAACTACAGACCGATTTCCCTTCTGAGCCGCGTCTACGTGCTGTTTTCGAGAGTCATTACAAATCGTCTCGCGCGCAGACTTGACGACTTCCAGTCTCCTGAACAAGCCGGTTTCCGAAAGGGCTTTAGCACCATAGACCACATACATACCCTTCGACAAATTGTACAGAAGTCTGAAGAGTACAATTTGCCACTATATCTGGCGTATGTGGACTATGAGAAACCCTTTGATCCGTCGAAATTTGGGCGGTGCTGCAGTCCCTTCAGCGATGCCAAGTTGACTGTCGGTATATCGAAGTGCTGAAGTGCTTGTATACAGTAAGGCTACGATGGCTATCCGAGTACAGAACTAGAATACGAAACCTATCTAATTGCAGAGAGGTGTAAGACAGGGTGACGTTATATTCCCGAAACTCTTCACCACTGCATTGGAAGACGTTTTCAAGCTTCTGGACTGGAAAGGATACGGTATTTACATCAATGGCGAGTACATCACTCTACTTCGATTTGCCGACGATATAGTCCTTATGGCAGAATCGCTGGAGGACCTAAGCTCTATGCTCAATGACCTTAATAGTGTTACCCAATGGATAGGTCTTAAGATGAACATGGACAAAACCAAGATTATGTTTAATGTCCATGTCACACCTATGCCGGTAATTGTTGGGAGCACTAAGCTCGAAATTGTTGACGAGTATGTTTACCTGGGACAAATAGTCCGATTGGGTAATGCCAACTTCGACCGAGAGATACTTCGAATGAAATTACGGCACATCTTCTCGTCAGATATACCTCAAAACTTGAAAACGAGACTGTAAAACCAGTGCGTGTTACCAGTGATGACCTATAGTACTGAGACGTGGACCTTCACTGCTGGCCGGATGAGGAAGCTCAAGGTCTCTCAGCGAGCTATGGAGAGGGCTATGCTCGGAGTTTCTCTGCGTGATAAACTTAGAAATGAGGATATCCACAGTAGAACCAGAGTGACCGACATAGCCCAACGGATTAGTAAGCTGAAGTGGCAGTGGGCCGGCCATATAGCTTGAAGAAGCGACAGCCGATGGGGAAAAAAGGTTCTCGAGTAGCGGCCTCGTACCGGCGGACGAAGTGTAGGGCGTTCCTCCACTAGATGGAGTGACGACATGGTATGATATGTAGGAATTCGATGGATGCAGGGGGCTAAGGACCGTGCTTTGTGGCATTTCTTGGGGGAGGCCTATATTCAGCAGTGGACGTGTAGGGCTGTTATGATGATGATGATATATTACAATAAAACGCTGTTTTTATGAGTATGAATTTAATAAAATATTGTTGGGGAGGGAAATATAGATACAGACAGATACTTACATTTAGGTTCACTGTTATCAAATTAAATCAAACAATTTAAGTAAATAAAAAAATGGTACTTCCCTAAGTATAAATACCTATATAAAGACATTCTTGGTTTTATGTTTTTTTAATGTTAGACAAACTATCATCTAAAAAATATAAAAAATTTAAATTGGAGAGGGTTTTCTCTGCGTGATAAAATTAGAAATGAACATATTCGCAGAAGAACCAGAGTAATTGATATAGCCCAACGGAATATTAAAGTGAAATGGCAACGGGTTGGCTATATATCTTGGAAAACCGATAAAAAATAGGAAGAAAGGTTCTCATGTATCAAATGATAATTAAAGTTTCTATTTAAATAAGTGCAACATAGCGGGTATTATATTCAATGGTAGCGGCCATCCATATTTGCAAAGCCAGGAAAACCAGCATCATTTTCTGTACAGAAACCGGCAAAGTGTTGCTCGAGGCACTATAAACAAAGCAGCTGATACCTGTGTAGCACTCATAACTGTTAACAAAGACTATTTCTGCAAATGGTCTTATAGATAATAACTATTATTTCAAGGAGAAGAGGTAAAATTTTGTTTTAGACAGGCGCAATCAATCTTGTTTTGTCTGCAATGGAGCCAAAGAGCATAACTGGCATAATACTCTTCAGCCAAAGAGCATAACTGGCATAATACTCAGGCCCATCAATTTTAATATTATAATTAATATATTACAAATTATAATTATAAGTCGATATCCTGCGAAGTATTGATACATCAAAAATATATTGCCAGAAAAAAACTTAATGTTGTTTTCTTTATTATGATTATATTTTCTTGAATTATAAATTATAATAAAAAACACAAACTTTGAAATTAATTTAGCACGAAATCTAGGGCTTTTTTAAAGCGCTGTTTTCATAATATCAAGCGCTTTTTGTGTTGTCCTAGCGCTGAATGAGTTTTTTGATCTGGCAGCACTGCCCAAAATCCATCTATTAAGAAATAACTTTCCTTTCAGTTTTAAGCGCGTTCAGTTCCCAGTCACATTCAGCGTGTGTTATGCGATGACCGTAAATAAAGCGCAAGGTCAAACTTTACGCGTTGTAGGAGTGCACCTCAGTACTGACTGTTTTGCACATGGCCAACTCTATGTTGCTTTTTTCCGCGTAAGTAGCCCAAGCAACCTTTTTGTGTACACCCCGGCTAAGCCTACTTCTAACGTCGTTTACACAGAAGCTCTGTCATAAACGACTTAGAACTTTGATGATAATGATTTATTTTGTTACCACTTATTGATACAGTAATGATATAAATCGTTTAATATTCTCTTACCTAAACGACAAATTATTTATGTAAAACAGGTATACGCGAGCTACGCCGCGGGCACAGCTAGTGTAACATAAATTTGAGCATTTCACAGAGACTTTCATCCATTGCTCCATACAAATTTTATTTTACGCATATGGTACGTCGTGTTATACTCTATTCTTAATGCTTAGGATAAAGTTATAGCGTACCTTATGTACAGGAACGGAACTTTGATTAGCCATAGCTTTTTAAGGATAGCTATAATTGACTCTGCTCCTTAACAATCACTCAATCCATTTTATTCCAAAAATGTGTATCAAAACTTTTTTCGGGTCGTAATGTGATCTTGAAATGATTGCTCATCATATGAAAAAATTGATTCGTTGAGCAATTTGATGCCTACTTGGTTTTTCACTACTCCATCTCCATCTATGTCCGTTGCCCATTCCTTTTACAAAAATAGCCCTTTTAATTATTATTTTCATATAACTTCAATAAAAAAATTGAGTTATGTATTAGTTTATATCAAAATATACTAATACATTAAATAAATTGGGAAAACTTTAATACATAAGAATATAAAAATGCTTTCGGTTTTCCTACACTGGGGTGCTGAGCGCGCTTGTCGACACTAATCAGATTAATTCGTAGCAGACGATACTAAAATATAGTTTACACGAAAACACAAATATGTTGGTATAGCATAAGTAGAATTATTTAAGAGACAAAACCTCCCTGGTGTGCCAGCACCCCATGTAGGGTTCTAGATTTTATAACTATATTTAACCTAATATTTGACCCGAGCTGCAATTCTACTATCAGATTACTCTGTTATTTGTATATTAAGCTTAAAATTACAATTCTAGTTACTATATAAAAAAATCACCAGTTTGTTCTTAACTTTCATGACTTAAATCACAAAAGTTAAATCAAAAACTATTTCCCCACCGCCAACCATGTGTCGACCGCGTAGGGTATAATATAGACTATCCTCCACCCTCGCAAACCCATCACCGTATTGGCCCGTCAGAGTCGCGGAGAACAAGATGATGACGAGAACAATCTTTAGAGGAAGTCTACATCAGCAGTAAACTTTTGATAGGCAGTAGGTATGTAAATGTAAATTATTAATGTGAAAAGCTTATTTCAATAACTACCACTTTACTTATAGCGTAAAATGGGTTCAAAACAAAGCTTTATAAGGTAATTACGTTAAAATTGCCGCACCTTCAAGATATTCGAATCCTACGCGGATACGATGTAATAGAACTGCGTCTATGGAGAGTCTTTATAAAACAATTTAATTCTCGTTACCTTATCGTTTATCCTTCAAAAGAAAATATGGTATATATCGGTTGAAATTTCTTGTTATTTTTCAGTCTGAGAGAGACCCCATATTTATTTTTAAATAGAACACGCGTAGGGCATCCAATCTCGGTATACCGAGATCTCGAAATACAGCACCAGACCCGCACGCAGTGGCTGCAGAATCCGCAGGATTACAGGATATTTCTTAGTATGAAATGGATACATTGTAAAAACTAGAATAAACACTTAAACCGGTGAAGATCTTTGTCGGCACGATGTCAGTCTTATTACAGCATAAGCTACTTTGAAATCCATGATCAATAAATTAGAAGAAGATAGTTCAACTTTGGCGTTGGCTGCAGAATTAGTTGTTATAAGTAGCAACTTCTGTTATATCGTCGTTCAATCTTTAAAAATGTCTGGTTTTACGACATTTTATGTCTCTTGGAAACCAGTTTGTTACAGTATGGGTCCATCTATCCGCTTCAACACTCTGAATTTGACCTACCCAACTTCACTTTAGTTTCAGAATATGTTCGATAACATCTTTCGTTTTTGTTTTGCTTCTTATTGAAGTATGGTCTTTTATAGGATAAGGGTGACAAACGAGCACACAGTCCACCTGATAGTAAATTATTGCTGTGGCCCATAGACATCTACATCTATCTTCGATTACGAATCAAAATACAGATGCGTTGTCACCCGTGAGGACTAAGACGGAAAGCCTCGTTTCCAATAAAAAGGGTCACCGGTTCTCTAAACTAACCATACGAAACACAGTAGCGTTAAGTTGCTATTTTACGCTGGTATTCTTTGAGAGCGTGGTCCTTTCCCGGTCGAGCCGACCCATTCGTGTTACAACCGTAATATAGCTGCAGCATGGCTCTTCCACGTAAAGTACTTTATTTGTGGTTTCTCGATCGATTAACTTAACATTGAAGTAACTTATTTCTATTCCTCTGTAACAAATTCTTAGATTTTCTATTTGCATTTTTGTTCGTTACCTAGAATGATAAGTACGACATGGTGTTAAACAGATATTCATCGTTTTAGTTTTCAGTACAGTTGGTAGAGTTCCTTTAAAAATTTCCTTCACTACTCAGTTTTAATTCCGTGTCCGTTTTGTTATTTACCTTATTAATATAATAGCATAATAATATAATTCATAGAGAGAAGTTATAATGGCACGCTATGAGACATTCTGTCTTATTTCTCAAAGTTGTAACGCATTTTGTAGCCGGCTGTGTTTGAATTTGGCTGCAGGTGTACATGGACTGCAGTAGCCATCGTTAGGTTAACAGTAAGATCTTTCTTCAATTCACTTTTATATTTTTATATTTATTATAAAAAAAAACTAAAAACACAATGCGATTTAAATAACTAATTGCATTGAGTGAATATTTAATATTTAATACATTTTTTTAGCGTAGTAGTTGCCTATAAATCACAGTCTATTTGGGATAATTTCAATTAATAAATAATTCAGTTAATAAAAGTAGAAACCTTATTTACTCGTATTTTCAAAACTGCAATAACGGTGTATTATTATTTATATATTTGAACCTAAGTTTAAAATTTGGCTACTCTTTGAGAAATAAGTCTGTATAGTCAATATTTATAACAACCACTCGACAAGATGAATACTACATGTATTACTACATTTGATTTATTTCAATCATCCATGAGTAAATCTTTTAAAACATCGATATGTTTTGAATGACTAGAAGTATTAAAGTATCATCAAAGCTGAACTCAACAGGCGTTTTATCAAGTGTGGGAATCTTCTGATGTAATTCGAAACTTGTGAGAAACCATATCATTAATGTTGATGTTACAACATAAAGACATTTACTGTGTAAAGTTGCACAGGCGATTGTTTATTTTAAAATCATAACCACAGAACACCATAAATAAAATAAAGATAAAGTAAACAAAATTAAAGTGAAGAGTATTTCTTTGTCACAAAAATACACAAAGTATAAAGCGTGATTTTAACAGAAACTGCAATAATTTCTTGTGAAAAACGGTCCGTGATATAGTTGTATCAAAATACCAATTACTTCTACTATTCTGCCACAGTTTTTTTATGCATCAATCATACAGGGCCTCGGGACAATTAATTAAATCCATATATTTTCAACCGACTTCAAAAAATGAGGAGCTTTGAAATTGTTCAAAAAAATTATATACATTCAGTGATAATTCTTAACCATGAGTTTCGTTTGCAATGATTCTTGTTCTTTGAGAAAGAAGATGCCTTAGAGAATGTTGCTTATATTTAAGTGAGGTTGACAAACAAGTACACAGTCCACCTGATGGTAAATGGATGCTATGACCCATTGATGTCTAATTAAATACAGATGTGTTGTCACATCTGAGAATCAAGTTCTAAAAGCTCTCCGGTTCTCTACACACACAATACGAAACACAGAAGCATAACGTTGATATTTCGCAGTGGTATTCTGTGAGAGCCTTGTCTAACTCTGGCCGAGCCGAGCCATTCGTACGGCATCAAAGCTATATCACGTTTAGTGGTATTCTGTATACAGTAATTGATTTTAAAAGAAAAACCATTTCATGCGTCACTATTTAGCTTTGTGTATTTGTATGCATTTAGTGAAAAGTTTTTTTTTTTTTCTTAGATTGTAGCACTTTTTTGTACATAGTAACACTCTTTTACTTATTTCTGCCACCAAGTAGCAGAGCGTTCACTGCTGTATTCTAGTCTGAAAATTATAATCAGTATAATTACAAGCTGTGGGACCATCTTGGTTTTTACTGGCGACAACACAGACTTCTTTGTTACAATTTAGTGGCAAGTGCCGATGCACTGCAGTATCTAATCCAGTGGACTGTAAGTTCGTTCACCACCTCAATTTTATAAGATAAAATATGCCAAAAAATACTCTCGTGTTATGTTTAGCAATATTAAGTGGACATCTCAGATTTTTTAAATTATTTTCTTTACAAAAAAATTGCACCACAAAAAAATCCATCCAAGAGATATTGAACTTGGACACCAAACATTCTATTTCCTATTCTTGTTGTTTTTACTAAATTGTGTTTGCGCATTATTATATAGAGGAGTGTTCTTTTATAGAATTATGGTTTCAAACGAGCACACAGTCCACCTGATGGTAAGTGGTTGCTGTGGCCCGTAGACATCTGCATCTATCTTTGTTTGCGAATTAAAATGCAGATGCGTTGTCAGCCGTGAGGACTCTGATGGAATGCCTCTTTTCCAGTATAAAGAATCTGCGGTTCTCTACAATCATCATACGAAACACAGCAGCAATAAGCTTCTATTTTACGCTGGTATTCTGTGGGAACATGGTCCTTCCCCGATCGATCCAACCCATTCGTGCTACAACTATACTATTAATACAGCTGCAGCATGGCTCTACCACGTAAATATGGCTCTATCATGTAAAAAGGGAGGTTGTGCGCAAGCGCAACTTTATATCATATTCTCTCATTCTTATAGTCCGATGTGGTGACAATATGACCCAACTGGAGAGTAATCGGGCGCAGTATAAATTGACGACCTTACGAGCTTTCCAAGGCATGAGGTTCACCCCACACTGCCAAAATCCTGACAAACAATAATTTCATTTCTTTTATTTCTTTTAGGATATATAACGGTAAAATGGAATCGGACGGCTTAAATGATAACTAAATAAAAAATAAGTAATATAAGTACATGCGTTAATCCTATTTGAATGAAGATGGGGTTGCACTAAGTAACAACATTAACAAGTAAAAATTACCACATTCAAATAGTAGTAAGAAATTACAGTAATCTATGTTAATAGCCTATATATTTTTACCGTCTTTAATTATATCTAAAAATATAAAAAAATACTTTCACCAAATTGTCATAAAATTGTTTAACTAAAAATCTTTTTTTTTTCATGGATATGTTTACGTATAAGACACGTTGCAACAGTATTATACGCGTTTTTGGTTTGTATTCCAGGTCAAAACTTTGTATATATTAGGTATTTATGTTACATAAAAGTGAATATAAACTGTTGTGTACATCAAATAAATAAATAAATAGCGAAAAATGTAAATACTTGTTTTTGTGTAGACATCTGCTACTAATATTCTGCTGTTGGTGTTCAGCAGGATGACCCACTTGGTCCAGCACGTTTCAGTTCGGGAATTCAACCCATTATTTCAAATTTGAAATCCAACCTGAATTTCTGATACCTGGACGGCAATACACTAGGAGGTAGAGCAGATGACTTCCGCAGTGATCTTACTCATATTTTTCGCAATTTTAAAAATATTGGTCTTGAACCAAATAGCAATAAAAGTGAAATATTTTTTTCCAATAATTTATGTAATTCTAACATAGACTTTAATTAAAAATTTCAACCATGTTTTTCCAGGAATAAAAACTGTCAGTACGGAATCGCTATACCTGCCAGGTGCCCCGTTGTTTTTCACTAGTATTAAACCTGTTTTGAAAACAAAATTTGATTAGTTTTTAAACCACGTTGATAAAATAACTTGAACTTGAAGTAAAAGCAATGAGGGGTGCTCTGACTATTTTAAAAATATTGTCTCTTTGTATCTAGATTTACAAATTTACTCCGGTCGAGTCCAGTCTGAAAATGTTCGGATGTTTTAAAAGATATTTAAAATAATCTTAAAATAGCTATAGAATAAAATTTTAATTTAGCTTTAAATACAACAGCCTGGATTCAATCTACTTTACAAAACAACAAAAACAGTGGGATATTCCGCTGGTACATAGCGTGCAGAAAGATTTGTTTCATAGTTTCCATAGTGACCAAGATCAGGCACGCCTTCTAGCTGTTTCGACTAAGGAAATCTATTCACTGGTCCACCATCAAGTAATCTCAGCACATTACTTGACGGCGAAAGCTTGCGCATTGCCGTAGGAATCTGACTAGGAGCGGCGATTTGTCAACCCCATCAGTGCCCCTGTAGTAGCAGCATCGACGAGTTTAGTCTTCACGGACTTTCATGTAAGAAAAGTGCTGGTAGGTTTTCACGACACGGTTCTATGATCGATGTCATCTAAAGGGCTCTTGTCTCTAAAAATGTTCCCTCGATTTTAGAGCCTTGTGAAATATTTAGAGACGATAGCATGAGAAACGACGGTTGACATTGATCCTTGGGAGAGAGGTAAATCCCTAGTATGCGTAGACACTTTGGCAGCCTCTCATCTCAGGGGTATCTCGTTTACGAGGCAGCTGAACTGAGTAAATGTCATCAATTTGAGTCTCTGAAAGGTGACAACATATCTTTGCCATTTGCTGTAGAGACTATCGGTCCGTGGGGTCCACGTGCGGTGAGGTGCCTAAAGGAACTCTACCCGCGACTGGTCGTTGCTGCTGGTGATAAGAGGGCTTATTCTTTTCTCGCTCAAAGACTCGGAAATTAGGACTGTATGATAATAAAGTCATTAGTTTTAGTTTTTTTCTTTTATTATAGTTTATAATTTTGTATTTATTAAAACTTAATTGAGTGATGAGCATATGAACAGTAATTATTGGTTATACATTTTCAAAATTCATATAGACTACTGATTTCATATGAGAAAGGTTGTTCTATTTAACGATATCAGTTTTCCCAAACCAATATAGGCCTCGCATATTAATAGAGAAACAGAGAAGATAATTTCTTAAGCCCTTTTCAATTCTGCTCAAATGCCTGTTGGCGGATTTGACGTGTCCTTGAATAAATTTTTCATATATTACTCAGATATGTAGGTCCATTTATAACGAATTCCTTCATCGCGAATACAACGGACGTGAAGGAAAAGTTTGAATTAATAATTTCACTGGTGTTGTTCATCCACTCACACTATTAAAAGTCTAATGTAACATAGGCCTTATTAATGGATTGCCTTCTAGGAGAGATATTCGCCAAAGTTGACGCGTTTGGTGTGCTGACAACCGCAGTCATTACTATTTTTATAAGAATATAAGTGACAAATGAACTTACACATGATGTTAAGTAGCTACTAGAGCTCATGTACACATACAACCAACTTCAAATTAAGAATTCTACAGATGCTTTGTCACCTCGGAAGACTAAGATGGTGTTCCTCACAGTTTGTAATTATACTGGCCCTTTGTACCATTTAGACTAGAATAAAGCGATTCAAGCTCTGCTATTTGGCATCAGAAATAGGTAAGAGAGTGGTGCATACTTAGACAAATTCCCAGAAGAAAAAAAGTCCTACTACCGTGCAAGTCCATTAGTATCGCTTTGAGTTATTATTAGGAAAAAGCTGCTGCCCATCTGCTGAAACAATTTCAGTTTCCCTTTGTCGCCTTTTATAATACCCACGGAATGATATGAGGTAATGCATTATCTTACGCCATGCACATGCATATTACGTGGTAGAGCCATGCTGCAGCTATATTAGTAGTATAGTTGTAGCACGAATGGGTCGGCCCGACCGGGGAATGATACTGCTGTCACTGAATACCAGCGTAAAATTGCAGCTTAACGCTGCTGTGTTTCGTATGGTGAGTGTAGAGAACTGGAGACCCTTTTTACTGGATAAGAGGCATTCCATCTTAGTCCTCACTGGTGACAACGCATCTGCATTTTGATTTGCAAACGAGGATAGATGTAGATGTCTATGGGCCACAGCAACCGTTTACCATCAGGTGGACTGTGTGCTCGTTTGTCACTCTTATCCTATAAAAAATGCAATTAATCAGTGTGGTGTTATTTTATTACAAGTTTAATTCTCACGCTTCAAAATTTTGCTACTATCATTGACGAAATAACGAGTCAGGTAATCTGTTGGGGAGGCTTGGGCTAGTTGTGCATTGCACCCTAAAGAAAATAGGTTTCCTCAACCCTGTAGTATATCGACAAATTCTATATATTATCTGGAGAGCCATGCTGGAGCTATGTTATCTTGCAGTTTAAATTTATCGCCTTAACCGGAGCATGATCATGCTATCATAGAAAACAAGCATATATGTATATGTTTTCTTTACTTGTAACGAGGCATTCTAGACTTCAGGAGTGAAAAAAAATCTACAGGCGGCAATATCTACTTACAGTGTGATTGTTTGTCACCCTTATTCTATAAAAAAAGTTATTAATTACGAATAACATTAATAATAATACTTAAAAGATTCACTATAAAATATATAAAAAATATAAATAATGATGTCAGAGCATTCATAAACATTATGAAAGAATACGAACCGGAAGATTTCGAAAACACGTATTTGAGGACATTGTCAAAAGGACATTTAAATGTTTTTGCTGAATAATTTAATACTTGCACGAGGCTCAACATATATTGAATGTTATCATGCTAACTGACGTTTAAACTTATGATATCTTTATATTTATAATAATTTTCTAAAGTATTGTTGCAGTTTTTTTTTAATTTGTCTACAATTAAATCATTTTAACTTTTTGTTCATTTTATGAGAATTTTGATAATTTCTTATTTCTTCTTCTCCTTCATTACCCTACCAAAGTGAACTGCTGGTCATGGGCCTCTCCTGATGTAGTGAAGTTTTGCTTTATTGGTCACGCTTGGCAGGGGGATTGACGATCGCAGTACCAGATGTCTCGTGCCTTTGACACTGCTGTCTCTCTCCGGCCTGAGTGTTTTTTGTCTCGCGTGAACGACATGGTTATACTGACAAATATTTAAAGCCATTAGATTTTATTAATTTATTGAAACATACAACTAGCATTTAAGGAATTACCCAACTTATGCGATAGTGAAGTTCTTTTTATGCTTGACAAAAATATGATTTTTAACCATAGCAAATTATCAACAATCCTACCCTAGCGAATTCACTAAAAGTGCAATAGTACGAGTCAATTTTTTCAGCCATTCTAATAAGACTGCGTAATTTTAACCATAGAATTAATAATAATACTACATACACAAGTTGCACTCCTTTGATGTTGACTGCTTGCCGACATTTTAATTGTCTAAATCATTATTATTAATTAGATAAAATGCGCACGCAAGCTAAAAACTTTATCGCTGCGCGCGAGTATCCGTATTACTTTGCATCTTTTCCCCTTCTTACATCAAGACGGACTTTCCGTGATCTCTATGGGCTTTTAATAAACAATAAAAAATACATTGTGAAATGGTAAGTAAGGTAAAGTACCTATTATGAATCTGGTCGACCATATTTCCGCTTCTAGGTAAGTTCTGTGATGCCCAATGCATGCAACTTGCAAGGCTATTCGTCAGGAATCGCGATGTTTGGCTCGGAAGAAATAGGTAGATAGTTTGAACAAAAAATAAACCCGAAATACGATTCCTAACAGAAATGAAATATAAACATAATACTCAGTTAAAATCTTCCAACCAAAGTTTTAATTTCAGTAGTTTGTGTTATTATAACTTAAAATATTTTAATAACAAAAGACATATAGAGGTATATAAGTAGGTACTTGGGTAGTGAAGTAAACTTCTACTAAGTTTTATAGTAAAGTACTTAGGCAGGTATTACTTATGTTTTTAAATTATTATTTAATTCTTTTTTCGCTATAAGTACCTATCTAACAAAAAAGAAATGAAATATATTCACCTTTCAATATCATTCAGTTACTTGAAAAATTATATGTATATCTGAATCATTTTATTTGCTCATTAAACATTCATCCACGCTAAAAATATAGTAGGAAAGACATTTTGGCATATTTTATCAAATAGATACGTAATATACATATATATTATTCTTAAATAACATTAAAACTTTTTTCAATTATTTTATCTTACAGTTAAATATACGAAACACTAAACAAAATTATTTTGACGAGTATTTCAACAAGTATTTACAAAAAACTATTTCACAGCGTTAACAACTTTTACATTCAATCGTCTAATACGCGCTAGCCCCGACTGCGTTGTATCCCGGGGGTGGCTCACGATTGTAGGTAATAATTTCACGCAGGTAAGAGTGACAGAGGCCTGTTTTAAGAGGATTGTGAAGCTGTAAATTTTCATACAAAAAGCGATAGCGTTTTCCCCCCGTAAATATAGTCCAATTTTAATAATTTTTCAAGACTTGCTACTCTCTCTATCGCACGATACGGGTCGGGGGGCAGGGGCACATTGTAGTGATGTTAGGGGTGTTGGAGCCGTGGTAGCTCAGATGGTTAGCGCTCGCTATAAGTTTCACCGTAGGTACGCGAGAAACACGGGTTCGATCCCCGCCGGCACCAATGAAATTGTTAATTGCAATTTTAAGTGCCGATTTACAACGTGCTCGGCGAAGAAGGAAAACATCGTGAGGAAACCTGCATGTCTGACAAATAAGAAAAAAAATATATTTCGAAGACATGTGAAGTTCGCCAACACGCATTGGGGCAGCGCGGCGGACCTTTCCTTGCCCTAAAACCCTCTCAGAAATGAGAGGAGGCCTGTGCCCAGCAGTGAGACGTGTATATAGGCTGTAACTTTTAGAGGTGTTGTCGATATTATTATCGCCTAGGGAGGAGAAAATAATATCGATAACCTAGAAAGATAATACCTCTCATGATAAAGTTAATGTCCGTGATTATTTAGTGTTTATCGATTATTTAGTTATTAGTTTAGTCTTTATTGAATAATATTAATAAGTACATGAAATTAAAAATATTTCGAGTTTACAATAAAGTAGGTAGGTAGGCAAATAAATAAAAAGTAACAATTTGAAGAAATTATTATTGTTTATTATTACATATTACATAATTACACTCTTTCTCGAACTGCCATTTCTCTAGGAACTCGAGGGTCAATCATTTCTGGTAATAAACATTAAAAATGAAATGAGTAAAGTCTTGGCTGCATTTTTGCTGCCCAAAAGAGATTATAGTATTTATTTTTTTCCTACGCCGAACCACATGGTTTATTAAATTAAGTACGCAAATATGAAAAAGTTGTGTCCATACTACGAAAAAACAAAATTGCCTACCATTGACATGTAATTACCCCTGGACCTGATAATAGTAATCATGGTTTCTTTTTTCCTTTTTTCCTTCTCGTATCAAACAAAATTTGATCTCTTTTTAGTTATGGCCTCCAAATGTAGCATATTAGAATCAGAAATAAGACATTTTCGTTTAGAGAATCATCTCCAACAAGCCCATCGGGAGTTGTCCCTAAATAATAATCTTCGGAATCAATAAACAGTCCACATTCCCAAACTTTTAGATTATGTTTCCTAATCTTGATTCTTTGCAAAATGTGAAATTAATGAAATTGCAATCAAAATATTTTTTTTTATTTGCTAAATGATTTATTTGTACAATTCTTCGCCCATACAACTTATCTGACTCAATCTTGACTCACTCGAAGACGGTGATGTATTATATATATATATATATATATATATATATATATATATATATATATATATATATATATATATTTACATTATTATTGTATTCTTTTTGATTCTCTTTGTCAGATTCGATTCCTTCGTCAACTGAAGTACATCGTCCTTGCACATTACTGTCTGGTAATTATTTGTCTATGTCGGAGTCACTGAAATATAATAGTTTAAATTATATTTTATGGCTAACTAACGCGAGCGAAGTCGTGGGTGAAAAGCTAGTTCATCGTTTAAATTTCTGTGAGAGCGTAGTCGTTCACCGGTCGAGCCGACCCACTCGTTCTACAACTATACTACTAATATAGCTGCAGCATGGCTATACCACGTATAAAAATTTTGTACAACCGATTTCAATTAAACTCAATTACATCATAATATAATATACAATGGTTGAAATGGTTTCCATAAAATTTGTATGAGACCAACTGTGAACAAGAAAAGAATAGGTAAGTACCTTTTCAAAATCGGTCCGGTGAAATCGGTGAACATACATAAAAATAAAACAAATATACATACAGCCGAATATAGAACACCCTCCGTTTTTGAAGTCAAATCAACATCAGCTATCCCATACTTTTATATTTTGTGGAATAAATTTCGGTCTATCTCCTACCAGTCAACCAATGTACTCGTACATACAATAGAATGTAAGGTGGTAAGGTACGCGATCAAAGTATAATTTATTATAAGTAAGTAAGTAAGTACGCCTACTTACCTGTTGTGCACAGAACCTTTGATTTTAGAATGTATAAAATTATTTTAGTTGAATGAATGTAATACTCATCTCATAATTACTCACTACTATGTGATATATAGGTAGATACTTACATAAAAAAATAACAGCCCACTTCTATAAGGTATATATAGTAAGTCCCCACGTCTACATAGACTATGCAATATAAAAAAATTGCAAAGTAACACAAACAGATGCATTATGTAACTTGTCGTAAATGTACGCAAATTTAGACTATGAATGAATGAACACTCCTGCTGCTGGTATCGTAGTGTGCGTGAAAATTAGTGTAATATGTTGTATTTGTGTTGTTCACGCACGGAGCCCGGCGGGAGGCAGAGCGTGTGTTATGAAACAGATAGTATTTTTGAAAATACCTACTTGCGTCGCGTATCGGCACTTCACAATTTTCTTAACTCTAGAGGTTCCTTATCTAGTAAATTTTGTTTATTTCTTTATATATTTCTCTTTATAAAAAAACGTTACCTCCAAAATAGGATTTTCTGCTTTATCGCGGGGGCAGTTTGCATACACAGATTTACAAGAACAAACATCCAGACCCAGAACAAATATTTGTAGGCCATAGAAATACCAGTCCCGTGCGGGATTCAAACACGCGGCCTTTAGCGCTGCAACTCATTGCCAAGCCACTGCGCCACGGTGCCGTCAAAAATTTAACATTTATAATTGGGCGCATCTGCATTTGAATTCTTATTTGAGTATAGAGGTAGGTGTCTATGGGCCAAGCCATCCACTTACCATCAGGTGAACTGTGTGCTTGTTTGTCACTCGTACTCTATATCTTTAAAGTCTTCCATAAGCTTGATACTTCGGGATGCAGATGAGCTGAATCATAGATGAGCGTCAGGTCTCCACCTACAAATTTGTTCGCCGCCAGTAAATGGCTAACCTTTCTTGATTCAAATTAAACCTTTATTGTTCGTCATCGAGCAAACCGCAATCGGCATAATATTCAAATCTGGAAATAAATGATGTGCATGTCTGAGGAATAAAAAAAATATTTCGAAGAAATGTGAAATTTGCTAACACCCAATGGGGCAGCGCGTCGGACACCTTGCTTTATACCCGAGAGGGTTTAAGGTAAGGAAGTCTTCGACGCTTCTGAGAAGAAATGAGGGGAGGCCTGATGCCAGCAGTGGGACGTATATATGCTGTAACTTTACTTTACCTTACTTTACTATATAAACGAGTACTTAAATATAAAAAATGCGTTTATATCATCAGTAAGACAATTTGATGAGAATCACATAAAAGTATTGAGGTACAATAGTTTTCGGTACTCATACGCCGATTCTTCTTGGACTAAAATAAAATAAAGCAATACATATTAAAATACATATTAAACAAAAAATCACTATTAAAGTAAAAAATAAAAATAAAATATCCAGATAATTCAGGTGGTATTATTCTTATTATAGAATTCTCGAACTAGTCTCTTATACTAATTCTTGTTAATATTTTTCTTGATATCAACAGGCAAGACATTCCACCTGCGCCCCCTTTTCCCTAAAGGGGGTAGCTTCCGATTCGGCAGAAAGGCCACACACGCCAATGCCAATCTCACAGGTGGTGTTTAGTGTGTAGGCACTTAAGTTTCGCAGTGAGTCCCACATAACCACGCAGTCGGCTGTTGTGGTATGCTTAGAGCATTCACCACCTCCCTTCCCCGCTTCCTGAAGGGTAGCCCTTTTCATTGCTTCTGGGCGGAAAAAAAGCACTCCAGGGCATTATGGACTGCAATGTAAAGGATGAATGAAAGAAACCACTTCTATGTAGTGGAATACGAATTTGTAGACTATTTTGGGTACGAGAAACTCTATCGTGAGTAGGATACAGATACTAAAAGTTATCCTTAAGATAAGAATGAGAATTTAGGTAATTTAAAATTGAATATAGTACTTGTAAAATTCGGCAGCTACGCCTTTGATGAATAAAAAGCCATTTAAGCTTAGATCGGTATTGGGAAACATGTTCGTACTTATGTAAGCCGAAAATGAAACTAATGCAATTGTTGAGAAGGCACTAAAAGTTATCGAGAAGATATTGAGAGAGATCTGGTAACACAAATCCGCATAATCAGTAATATGCAATATCAAAGTCTGGATAAGTAGCAGTTTAGCTTTAAAAGGCGGAAAGTTTTTGAGACGACGAAGAGAACGTAAGGTAGGCAGGAACTTTAAGGGATAGCAGCAATTTTCACTCCCCAGCTTATGGTATGGTCTATATATAAGCTAAGATTTTCGACAGATATACAAAATGGCAGCAAAGTTCCATTGTAAAATATGGCAGAAAGATTATCGTTACCAATCTTAGCTAACATCCTGCTACTACCTATAATCTTTGCTTGACATTTGGATGGGTTAACCATCTTTGTACGAACAATCTCTTATGGCATCAAGGTTGTGGTTGAGTTTATTAATGTTATCGTTAAGGACGTTAACGGATAGATAGCACATAGACCTGAATAAAGATTATTTGCATACAGATGGTACAAACAGTTTAGAACTGAAGTGATAGAATTTATGAATAAAGAAAACCCTATAGGAGAAAGTATTCCACTTTGCGGCACGCCTATTTCAATGTCAGTCCATGTTGAGAACTCTTGTCTTACTCGTAATGATTGCTTACGGCCCCGAAAATAGGATGAAAACCATTCCAAAGCTAAGATTGAGAATCTAAGATTAGTTAGGAAGGCTATAAGGATAATATAATATAAACAGATAAAAATGATGTTTGGTTATGATCATAGAGACTTGCTTGTGAACACAGGCTTCCAGAACTTTAGATAGGTGTAGCAATATTGAAATTGGTCGAAAATGGATTAGGTATTTTAGGAAGTGGTTGCACAAATGCTTTTTTCCACTGAGTGGTATATTGGCCTGAGTCAAAGGAATTGTTTATGATATGTGTGGTTTCCGGTTAAAGGTACTCAAGAATCTTGGATATCATAACCTTACTAAACTCATAGCAGCCCACAACCTTGGTTTTAATAGCTAATACTAATTTCTGGATCCCATTCTCAGTCACAGGTAAGAAATTGAAAAAAGGAATAAAAGGCAAAGGCATAGATTGAATGGAAGCTATTGTTGTAAAGCGAACTATGGGGATCCAAAGGAGAAGTAAAAATAAAGTGATGATTTATTTCATTCAGAGTGATTGATGGACCACGGTCGGATGTAACGGCTTTACTAATAGCTAGTATTTAAAAAAACATCACATCAACGTTCGAAGAGTTTGTACTATTAATATGGATAAATTGTGTTTAGCATTTTGTACCATCTGATTGCATAATATGTTTCATAACAATTTGTAGCAATCCTAGCTCTCTTGTGTACGATGTTTCTTAAATTTCACAAATCGATCTCGCCCGGTCACAGCCAACCTAATGGCCTTAGTCATCCACGGAGCTGGTGGACGTTTCTAAGACTATATTATTGAGGAAGGAGTCTTTAAAGCCAGTAGAAGTTCATTTAAATAAAGAAATTAAGTCAATACAATAGGTGTCCCTTTTAAGTTTATCAAAATCCATTCCCGAGAAATTACGAAAGTAGTACAACAGAAGAAATTAGCTTATATATATATATAAGCTAATTAGGATTATTATATATATATATATATATATATATATATATATATATATAAAATTCCAATTATTTGTGTAACTATTTTACTATTTTTTTGTATAATATCATGTTGGCTTACGGTAGTAAACGGTAGTAGAATTGAATAAAGAATGACATTTTTGTCAAACGAAATGTTATATTTTTACGTCGTAGATATTAATATATTTCGTTTTACTTGTGTGGGTGTTCCATATTTTTTATATTTGTAATGTTTTTAGAGTTTGAAGTAAGTCTGAATTTTAAAGAGCCGTCTAACTCTTTTGAATAAATTTCTAATTAACTTTTAAATAGTCAACCAAGCTAAAATCTTGAATATATGGCGTACGTTATCATGTTCCAGCGCTAAAGTAAGTGATTTTATTCGTATAAGCGTTGAAGTTAATTGCTTGGCGTATTTAATTTATTTATACTATGATTTTTGCTCATGAGTATGTTCATATTTAAATTGGTTGATAAACTCGCTTACGCTAAATAGAAACTATTTGCACTGCGTACCCCTATCGGTTGTCCTATTATGCACTTAGCCACTTTTTGTAATTGGTAGTTCACTTTATGTCACAAATATATATCATTTACTTGTAATACATTTCCAAGTCAGCATTTAAAATTTAAAAATAAAGGAACACTTTTTTAAATTTCCGGTATGTTTTTTAAATCTGCAAACAAGTGTACAACAAACTCGTAAACATCCAGCCGTTTTAAAGTGTACAACAAACTCGTAAACATCCAGCCGTTTTAAATAAAAACCGAAACTCTGAAGAGACTATATAAATGTTTAGTCCGTGTGCAGCGGGCAACGTAATTGACTGTAATATCTAAGTGCACTTATTTCCGGATTCAAAATTTCTTACTCGATCTTTGAATACTATTAACATAACAGGCTTAATTTTAAACTAAAACATAAAACATATACAAATAAAATACACAGCAAGTAACGTAGGTGGAACATTTTATTTAGTTATAAGTCCCAAATAAATACGAGTCCTAAAAGTTTCAGGACTAGATAATAACAACATCTCTCTATAGTTTAAGCTTCATTTGCATTTTTTTAGAGGATAGTGTGATAAACGAAATGAAATGAAATGAAATGAATATTTATTTGCTTTGAAAAAGGGGTACATTTAGGTGGTTATTATATAGTGTAGATCAGCTTTTTCAGCCATCTATAATAGCATGCAAATACATTTTTTATAGTTAAATTTATCATATTACAATATAAAATTCAATTAAAATATTTATCGTCATGTCAATGTTTACAAATGAGCAATACCAATAGATACAAAATTTAAATATAATTAAGATTAAAATTTAATTAAAAATATATAACTACTGTTGTGTCACATCATGTCAAATTTAGATAGTCATTCACATTATAAAAACAATGCTCATTTAGCCACCTGTAAAAAGCGCCTTTAAATCTATTAAGGGGTAAGTCTTTTATATTTTGGGGTATTTTATTAAATATGAGAATACACATCCAGTAGCAGTTATTTTTAAATCGAGCACTCTTGGGTGTAATTTCAGCAACAAGCCATTTCTGGTATTTCGTGTGTAAATCTCTTTCGCTTGTCTGAAATAATACATGTTTTGTTTTACAAACTTTGCAATTTCAAAGATATACAGGCATGGGTGGGGTAGTATTTTCAGAGATATAAATAACGGCCTGCAAGGCTCATCGGGTGCAGTGCCACATATTGCTCTAATACATTTTTTTTAGGCAATGAATGCCTTTTTTACATCTGTGCTATTACCCCATATAATGAGTCCGTATCGCAAAACGGATTCCACATAGGCAAAGTACGCAGTAAGTGCCGTATTTTTTGTGGCTACTTTGCGTAGTTTGTAAAGTGCGTACGAAAATCTATTTATTTTTTTACAAACATTTTCAACTTGACTTTTCCAATTAAGTTTTTGATCTACCCATATACCTAGGAATTTTGTCATATTTGTACTTTTTAGGTTTTGTCCTTCAAAGTTAATGTTTATTGTCTGATATAATATGTCATTGAAATTTATAAAATAAGTTTTGTCAAGATTTATAATTAGGTTATTATTTTTAAGCCATTCTATTATTGTTTTTACTGTGCTATTTATGTCATTAATATGGTCTTTTAGATATTGTTTACGATCTGTTTTAACTATTACAGATATGTCATCAGCGAATAAAATGCATTTGTGTTTAGTTACATCCGGAAGATTATTTATATAGACCAAGAACAACAGTGGTCCCAAAACGCTGCCCTGTGGAACTCCATATTTGTTTTCTTTAAAATCTGATATGTAATTTAGGACCACATGATTGCAGTCTGGTCTGCTTATTTCAACAGATTGTCGTGCAACAGATTGTCGTGCAACGAGCACACAGTCCACCTGATGTTAAGTGGTTGCTGTGGCCCACAGACATCTACATCTGTCCTCGTTTGCGAATCAAAATGCAGATGCGTTGTCACCCGTGAGGACTTGGAACGGAACGGATGGAATGTCTCTTTTCCAGTAAAAGGGGTCTCCGGTTCTCTACACGCACCATACGAAACACAGCAGTGTTAAGCTGCTTTTTTACGCTGGTATTCTGTGAGAGCGTAGTCTCTCCGCGGTCGAACCGACTCATCCGTTCTAAAACTATACTAATAATACAGCTGTAGAATGGCTCTACTACGTATAAAAATAGTGGTGTAATTAGACAATTCATCAACACATTTCGTCATGTGGGCGTTATGTAAGAGTCGACTAATAGAAATGCTAGAAGGTTCTCATCGCTTACAATAAATTTCTGAGAAATGAACTCTTTAATTTTAAAAATAACTGAACGAATAAGTACTCGTATTTTACTTAATATTATCGTATGAATTTCAACTATACGATTTCCGTATGATTAGCAACAGCCGTAAAATTTGCGTTTCACTGTACAGTGACTAATTTAGCATTCAAAATATATCAGTAAAATCTAAGGCGCAAAGCGTTTGCTGGTTCAAACCCCGCCGGTAGTAAGGAAATTATTAATTTTATTGCATGCCTTAAGCGAAAGCGCAAGGCATGTTCTACTAAAAATTAAGATTCCAACGTTTTGTCGCATGAAATCATATCTAGCAATCATATTATACATATAAATGATATAAAAAGCACATTGTTAGAAAGATAAATAAACTTATTAATATACTTTTTTAAATCGATTAATTGCTATTTTTGAAATAAAAAAGGGGTTTTAGTGGCTTATGGTGTGGATTTATCAAGTCCGTAAGGCTTGTATACACGATAACTTTTGAAAATATGAATTGTTTAGCTGAATATATTTTTAAAACTCTTCATCTATCATGTGGGAAACCATTAAATGTAAATGGCAGTTTAATTTAGTTTAGTTAAGTTATAATAAATTTTTTTCGGCTGCGAAATGGCGAAATTTTCGGTGTATTCAGCAGCCTTGTATGAAAAATATTACTAAATAGAATAGAGACTGCGTCACTCACTTCAGTCAGTCGCCGTCGTGAGTGGACATTGTTTCGGTTGTTT
The DNA here is from genome assembly GCA_963668995.1 of Parnassius mnemosyne. Taxonomy (NCBI): domain Eukaryota; kingdom Metazoa; phylum Arthropoda; class Insecta; order Lepidoptera; family Papilionidae; genus Parnassius; species Parnassius mnemosyne. The sequence continues at coordinate 11,880,034 of CAVLGL010000091.1, read as the reverse complement.
GCAGCGGATCGAAATGATCGCTGTACAAATACACAATATTCGAATGACCAAATTTCTTAAATAATTGGTTATAATAATAATGAGAGATTTTTTATTACAACATTTTAAAAGCACAGAATAAATAATAGTAATACGTACTAAAAGTTAGTAGTATCGATTTATTCGACATGGGTGTCATTTTCATGGTTTTCGAGGGTGTTGAAGCCGATAGGGTTGTCGAAATGTAAATCCAAGATGGCGGCTGCAATAGGTATCAATTTTTTCATCATGGGTGTCATTTTCATGGTTTTCGAGGGCGTTGAAGCCGATAGGGTTGTCGAAATGTAAATCCAAGATGGCGGCTGCAATAGATATCAATTTTTTCATCATGGGTGTTATTGTCATGGATTACGCGGGTGTTGAAGCCGATAGTGCTGTCGAAATGTAAATCCAAGGTGGCGGCTGCAATAGGTATCAATTTTTTATAATGGGTGTTATTTTCATTGTTTTCGAGGGCGTTGAAACCGATAGTGCTGTCAAAATGTACTTAAACTACTTTTAAAAATTTCGTATAATCATGTTATACGTAATTTTTTTATGCGCTTAGGGCATGCCCAATTGGATTTACCAATATTTTAATTGTTGACTTTAGATTACCATTATCGTTGTTCCAGTTGTTAATCCTACTGTAATAATATAGTCTTGGTTAAGAACATCTCAACTCAATATACTTGTGAATACACTTTGCTTATGTGTATTTAGCGCTTGCTAAATAAAACAGTTCATTGGATACGACTACAGCATATTTAACCTACTTATAGCATAATACGTATACGTGCACATAGCACACATAATATATGTTTGTCACAGTTTTGATCTTATTTTTATTTATTTTTATTTTCAGACTTACGCATGGTGATGTTTTCTCTTTTTTGTCGTGCTTTTTATTTCCTTACGTTTTTATGTTTTTACAATTTTGTAAATGTGTATCAAATAAATAGTTCTTTATTTCGTCTTTTATTATTTACTGATATATGGCGTATTTAAAATATACGTTGCTTAGGATATCTCATCTGCTACTTAATTCTATAAATAATAGTAAAATGTCTACTTATCAATAATCTTTCATTGCTATGACGTTGCGGATGCAACTTCATTCTACGATTGCTTTCCGGTTTCAATTTCCTGGAGTCTCTTCTCAGCTGGCAATCAAGGAAATGGAATTTTTGATTTCTGCGTTATTTATAAGAATGGTTTTTATTATTAAAAAAAAAAACTCAACGAAATACAAAGAAACTTACTTATAATCGTTTCACTTTGTTATTAATTATTCCTATACCTGTTTCAATGTATTGTAATTTAGTGAAAACGATATCAGCAGTGCGGGTAACTCTTGGAATCATGACTGGCTTCGTTTTGACGTTTTGAGTTTAGTTATAATCATATGTATTGTGTATATCGATTACAAGCCGATATTTTTAATATATATATTTTATTCTAGATAATTTAGTTCCATGATGTAATAAAGAGAGGTTTTTAAAATTCAATTTATCAATTCCAAGTTGGAGCCAATATTTGAGTCAAACACAAACCAACAGATTTTTAAGTCTCGATGTGATGATATTGTTTTGGTTTCTGAAACTGTAAATCCACCAACATTCACCCATTATGTATGGGTAGATCAGGACCAGAAGAGAATATCTCTTTGATTGAGCATTTGATTAGAGACGTAGTGATAATAAAATTCAACTCCGCTTTTAATTTTTAAAATGCCAGTAGAAATGTCAGTTAACCTGAAGTCTGAACTGTTGGAGGAGGCCCATGTTCAATGGTGACTATTGAATGACTATGTTACTGTAGTGGTACTGTTATTGTAAATCCAGCTTCCAAACGTGGTAATTATGCTAAATTTATCTCTACTATGTGAGAGGCAGATAAAGAATAATAAAATGAATACTAGAATTTATTACGATGAATAGACACAATAATACGAGTAAATACAAATATTTAAAATAACCAGTTTTCATCTCTGCAATTTGTGACATATGGACTTGATTAGAGAAGGCGTATTTTCTCTGGAAATAATTCACAAAATTATTCCTATCTTATTTTATACATATATTCAACCCGTGTTCGTCCCATTTTAGCGCTCATTCCACTAAAGCTCAGACGTGCTTTTGCAGTTCTCATTCCTTACAAGGATTTAAATAATTATATTTAAACAAAATTGCAGATTATAAATTTCTATAACCGTGCGAAGCCGGGGCGGATCACTAGTTTTTTTTTTAGGATAAGGGTGACAAATTAGCACATGGTCCACCTGATGGTAAGTGGTTGCTGCGGCCCATAGACATCTACATCTATTCTTGGTTACGAATCGAAATGTAGATACGTTGTCACCCGTGAGGACTAATATGTAATGCCTCGTTTCCAGTAAAAAAGGATCTCCGGTTCTCTACATTCACCATACGAAACCCAGCAGCGTTAAGGTGCTATTTTACAATGGTATTCTGTGCTGCTATTTTATAAATTGCAATTATATTTTTATGTCCGTTATACTAAGGTCTTATCGACCTCCAATGCATTGTTATTTTTTGTCATTTTTGCATTAATCAAATCACTGTCGGATATTATGAAATAAACAGGACATTTAAAAAATGTAATATTAATATCGCTATTAACATTTCTTATTCTCACGTTAACCACTCCAGGTAAACTTAAAATGCTTGTGTTAGGAGTAGTGGCACGATGGTAGTCGAATGGCGGGTTCAAACCCATGAATTTCTGAGTTTGTGTTCGATCTTTAACCATTAGGATTCTGTTGCTTATGAATAACAATTATTCCGATTGGGAAGATAATTTGTCTAGTGGCTACCTCGTAATGGCAAGCTGTACGCAGTATTGTGCGACCCCCCACAAGAGTGAGTAATGGTCTGCTGACATACGCAGATAGTCGACGGATGCGGGTGGCTCAGGATCGTACTTTGTGGCAATCTATGGGGGTAGCCTATATTCAGCCGTCGACTTGTGATGATATATTTCATAGCATAAAGATGATAGTCTTAATTATGGAACTCGCTTCCTTCAACAATTAAAAAAGCCCAAAGCATTGAGTCTTTCAAAAATGTGGTTAAAGATTATTATTTAAATATGTGTTCTACTTAATATATTTTATTGTCATATCTACTTTTCCTGATAAGGTTTATGTATATGATATATAGTTATAATGTATTACAGAAATATTTATAAAAGTGTATGTATTCTATGTATGTATATGTAGGTATATGTGTATATGTATGTGTGTATGTATATATTTGTTTATGTGTATAGGTATATATAATATTATTTTTAATATATGCTTGTTTATCTACTATTTATGCACACTTCTATATATTTAAATGAAAATTATCTCCTTCACCAAGGTTTACCTGGAAGAGATCGCTGTTTAGCGATAAGGCAACCTAATTGTACATTCGTTGATAAATTTAAGTTTGCTATGTTGTGTAGTGTTTTATGTGCAATAAAGAGTATAAATAAATAAATAAATAAATAATAGTCCAATGATGATAGGATATATTATAGTGCTGCAGGCTTACTTTTACCCTTCTCTCTTCTCTATATTAAATAAACATAAACAAACAAAGGTCTAATGTAAACAGTTCAATTACGTAGCGATGAAAAGAAGAGCTTTTCATTCCCTCATCTAAGTTGGTTATCTTTTTCACTAGGTTGGTACGATGAAAAATATCTTCGTTCACATCGTTTCGCTGTGTTTGTGTTAAGTCTGGATGAAATTCATGTTTTTATTTAAATTTATAAGCGACCTATGAAAAATAACCTGCTTAATAAAAAATAATCATCAAAAACGGTTCCAATTTATGAAAATATCAACATTCATACGATAAACGTACAGTCGAATTGAGAACCTAATTTGAAAGTCGGCTAAACATTAACACTTGATTCTACTAAAATATTTTATAAATTTATGATGTTATTTTGATCCTCCCAACCCACGTACAATGTTTTATGTGAAATATAAACGGTCTCTCCATTTCGCAAAAAGATCAACGTTATGAATGGTGTTGTCAATATTGAGCGATAACGGTTTTACAAAACTAGGCAAACAAGAAATTTAGATAAATTCGTGGGAAATATTTCATGTAGATTATGAAATTTTATGGCTTGAAAATTAAATGAAAATGTTTTTTTTTTGTTCGCAAGAAATAAATAAGACAAAAATACAAGTTTTACACAACAATAAAACTTGTATTATTTAGCAGAGACGATGCACAGCATCTGCGAGAGTGCGTCATGCTTCCATTTCTTCTTATACCCATATTTTTATCCCTTACGGTTCTATAAAATAATAATAAAAACGGTAAGTGCGATAAAATATCACGCGATCTCAGTTGACCGCCTGCGGTTGCTCTATAACAATTTTCTTCATAGAAGTCTCTCACTAAGAGGCCTTAATTTGATGCTGTGCATCATCTCTGCTAAATAATACAAGTTTTGTTGTTGTGTACAACTAGTACTAGTGCGTGTATCTGTTTTTGGACCAAACATTGGTTGCAATATGCAAAAATTTCCCTTATCCATATAATGATCTGAGGAAATTCTCAAAAGTCAGGTCATGTACCCGTCTGCCTGATGCTAGAAGAGGTAAACAGGCTAATCTGCGGGATGCTTCAAATAATGTTTCAGTATTTGGAGGCTCTTCTTGCAACCAGGTTACCAGATTGCTTGTATCACAATTTGGATGTTTAACTGCTTTTAGTTTTTGAAGAGAAATGGCTTTCAATACATTTCTTACCAAAAAGTTCAAGCTTAAATTGTCATAATTGATAGTTCTTCCAAAAGTCAAAATAACAGCCTTGGACAATACTATTGCCAGGTAATCATTTTTGAAGAAACAAATAAGCTAAGATTTTTTTTATTAATTATAAGCCAGTGCTTGATCACAACCCTACCTGGTGGTAAATGATGATGCAGTCCTAGATGATAAAGATGGTAAATCGCACTGTCTTAGCGTAACAAAAGTCTATTCACTCTTGTCTTGAAGATGCCCAGATTGTATTCGGAAAGAAAGATATACGCCGGCAAATTATTTCACTCCTTTGCAGTACGAATTACAAAAGACGAAGAAAACCGTTTGGTTCTAATGCGTGCAATATCGACAACAAAAGGGTGAAGACCCGCCGACCACATGGTTGTGAAAGTATGTAATTCCTGCACCCATTCACCGAAATGCATCATAGAATACCGAGAGTCTGGCTACTCTGCGCCTGTGCTCGAGGCTGACAAGATCGTTTCCAACCAAATCAAGGTCACCATTGAGCCTCTCAGTACGTCTCTAGTGAGTCGAACGCTGCCAGGTGGCATTTCGCAACTCCAGTCCATTTGTGCTAGCAGTACTACCGGACTTGCGCTTTATGAAGTACCGCTGCACCGTTGCATATATGAAGCTCCATGAACCGTACATGGCGGAGCGGTAAGCCGATGCTTTGATCTATTAATACGTTGTCTAGGTCTTGGATTTTTAAGGGTTTGTAGAGTGCTCGACGAGGAAGGTTTGGTATCGAAAACGCTTTTCTCCATATTGGTACTACCAACAAAAAAGACCCTTATGCCGAATTCTGGTGCTGCAGAATGCGTGGCAGGAGGCTCGGTAGTGAAAACGCCCATGCTAGTTGAAAATGCCACTCTCGGCTGAATGCATAGCAAAACTGAGCCATAGAGTCTTGGCTATCTCTGGTCACATACCGTCTCAAAGTTCACGAATCTTTATCTAATAATATATCTGGGGATACTAAATTTTAATAATAAAATATCTGGGAATAACGAATTGACGGAATATTTTCTCAATAGCTGGTTGTAAAAAATGCCATTCAGCTGGTCGTTTCCTTCGAGACAACTTGTCCACAATATGGTTGAACCTGCTGGGGAGATACTCCGCTATTATTGAGATGTTCCATTTGTCCATAAAAGCCAAGAATAGATAAGTCTAATTGAGAAGGGCTATTATTCTAAATATTTCGGAAGTTTTGCTGCGTTAGTCTTGAAAAATGTCTTATTTAACATAATCATGATTAGTTATGGTTTTTAAGAAAGATAACTATAATTAGTTTTAATTTAAGACAAAGTAATTGTTGTGTATTATTATTTTAATCATACCTTAGTTTTCTAATAAATATATAACACGTCCGTATTGATACTTAGCCGATGGCAAGTTTTTTACAAGTTGGCAACAGAAAAAAAAAGGAAACTTAAACAGTAAAATTAATTCTGCAACAAAGACAATACTTTAAAGAAATAAAATAATGAGACACTTTTGTGTCGTTTTTCTTTTCGTGTTCTTCTACGTAATCGTCAGGCGGTACTAGTCCGCAACATTCTACAACGAGGCATAGTAATGGGGGATTCCATCAAATATCTATCAACTTATCACAATTTTATTCTGTAGTGTTATGCTACTTACATATCATTTTACATTATTTTAAATTCATTTTTCCATTCTGTTTCGATTTTCTGCATTCACCTCAAAACTGTATATTTTACATCACCTTTATTTCCCTAGGCTCCTGTAACGATTTTAAACCATAAGAACACAATAACAAATCATTTCTACTTCGTATTTTCACATTATCAGCACTTTTAAATTGGTGTCAATGGAGTCTACCTTTTTCGATCTTTTATTTAGTTTTCCGTAACTCTGCAATTTCGGACTTTGTGCGCGCAGATGCGCTACCTTTTTTCCTGTATCAATAATATCTCATTTTTCACTTAAATCTTGCCGTTTTTCTATTACGAGCCTAAAACCAAAATTTGACATGTTTTGACATCGTTGTTTATCTGGTCGTCATGGTAATTATATTCAAATTTGCTACCGGTCTGTTGTTTCTACTTCGATAATTCCACATAAATACTCTTTTCTCTTGGCCATTTACAAAAAATTTGCGTTTAATTTAAATAATTTTTCCGTTCTCTCTAGAAAGGTATAAAAGCCGAACAATCGGTGAAGAAATGCAGTCTCGCTTCAGTTCTCGAATTCGAAGCATCTCCTAAAGGCCTTATCCCGGGGCCGCACTGCCCCGGGATCCTGCAAGCCTCTGTCCTGCCTGAAACCGCTGGACCCTACAAACCTCTGCTCTGCCTGAAGTCGCCGGATCCTACAAACCTCTGCTCTGCCTGAAGTCGCCGGATCCTACAAGCCTTTGCTCTGCCTGAAGTCGCCGGGATCCTACAAGTCTCTGCTCTGCCTGAAGTCGCCGGATCCTGCAAACCTCTGTCCCGCCTGAAGTCACCAGATCCTGCAGGCCTCTGTCCTGTCTGAAGTCGCTGAGGATCCTGCAAGCCCCTGTCTTGCCTGAAATCGCCGGATCTTGCAAACCACCACATTCACCTGAGGTCCTCGCCTAGAGACGCCCACGCCTTCTCACCTACGCAGTGCGTGCTCGTTCCAGGCGCTGAGAGCACTTGCTGTACACCTTGGATCTTCGGGCGCAGCTTCGACACTAATCTCTTTTTTTTATTACCTTTTTTTTAAAATAATTTGTAAATCATGACATCCATCCTCATCATCATACTCCATTTTGTTATATAATATTGTAAATATCTTTTGAATCTTAAATATATTATTCGTTTTTGTTCTATTTTTGTTGTTTTGCTGTTAATAGGTTAGGTTCTTTTTTTGTTCTTAATTGTCGCTTCACGACAATTCTTAATCGATATTAGATGTAGGTATCTATGGAATAAAATCCGTTTACCATCAGGTGAACTGTGTGCTCGTTTATCATGCATACTTCTACTTACATAGAAAAATTAAAATGAATTAAAACTGAAGATTTTTGAAGAAATTTGAATATTATTTTATACATGGTAGAGCCATGCTGCAGCTACATTAGTAGTATATCTGTAGCACGAATGGGTCAATTCGACCGAGGAAGGACCACACTCTCACAGAATACCAGCGTAAAATAGCAGCTTAACGCTGATGTGTTTCATATGGTGAGTTTAGAGAACCGGAGACCCTTTTTACTGGAAAGGAGGCATTCCATCTTAGTCCTTACGGATGACAACGCATTTACATTTTGATTCGTAATCGAGGATAGATGTAGATGTCTTTTGGCACAGCAACTACTTACCACTTATCTTGTGCTCGTTTGTCACCCTTATCCTAAAAAAAAAGAATTTTCGGTTGATAGATAAATTTAAAGTTGCCGGGCAACGACAATAAAACAATGTTCTCGACAGCAACCGATAAGGAAATTAAAGTGTCCTTTGCGAAAATAGATAAAGGAGTGTGGAAGTGTGACTTTGCTGAATGTCCTTGTCAAATTTTATATTATGTACGTCTGAACGTTAAAGAAAAACAGTTCCAATAGAGCGCGTAGAGCTATGATAGCTCAGCGAGCTCATTTCACAGTATGCGAGTAACTCGGGTTAGATCTTCGCCGGCACTTTAGAAACTATTGTTAATTGCGATTTAACTGATTTTATTCGTCCGTCACCTCACTATGCTCCATTCGCATGCGAAGTCGTATGAAAATAATACTAAATTTGACTTGATTTGAATGACATTATAATTTTTATGGTAAAATAATTATTTTATTTGTATATTTATGTGTATATTTATATATTTATATTTAAATACTAAGAATCTTGTCATCTTGTCCCAGGTCAACATTGGTCTACATTGACCCGATCGCACTTCCTTGCGTAAAATTCCCACATTGGTAATTCATAATTGAGGTTTCATAGTAAAAATGGAACAAACCCTACCCAATTGTATTTACTTTTTCGGTACCCAACGTTGCCATAATATACCAACAGAAGCTCGCCCGCTTGCCCCATATTCTATATAAAAATATCATGCTTTATTAGAATGACCCGCTTTTATCTTGTAGATTTATGGAATTGGCAAAATTTTTTTACATTTACTTTCTTACGCTACATTTGTCTTAGTTCTTTTATACATTTAAATTGAAACAGCTGTTACGCTATTAGTAGGTATACTTTTTTATTTTAACGAGATATCGATCCTTTGCACTGTAAGTAACTGGTTTTATTTTAAGCCGAAACTTCTTGATATTTTACAGTTATAGTTCTAACAGGTTTATTAAAAGGTATTATTAAGTTAATTGTAAGGTATTATTGACTGCCTCGTTGCTCTAGTAGTTGTAAAGGCGATTGAAGGTCCCGGTTTCGAATCCTGGGTCGGAACAAAATCAAAATTTGGTATTCTTGACATGAATTTCTCAATAGCAGCCCGAAATCAGGAAGATGGCGTTATTTCACCCCCGTGTTTTGGAAGCACGTAAAGCCGTTGGTAATGCGCCTGATCTCTTTCCATTCGTATCGGAATACCGCACCATCGGACAATGAGAATGAGGGAATCGAGCACTCAACACTGTAATTCTGTCTAGCGCAGAGGGCTAGTCACCGTTGAGACTGGCCGCCTTGACCGAAATTCGGTCTGGATGATTTCGAACTTCAAACGTGGCATTCCATCTTATATCCTCAGGGGTGACAACAGATTTGCATTTTGATTCTTCACTGAAGTATATGTAGTTGTCTATTGGCCACGTCATCCACTTATTATTAGGTGGACTATGTGCTCGTTTTTTACCCTTATTTCATAAAAAAAAAACTATTATACAAGGTTTTATTCCACAAGCATATAGTCTACCTGATGGGAAATAAATGCTATGACGTGAGATGATCATATCTATCTTAAATTAAGATTCAAAATGTAGATACGTTTTCACACCTGACGATTGAATTGTAACTCCGTTTACTCGTTACTTACCGGGACGTGGTAGCTTACTGGTAAGCGCTAATTAAAAATTTCACAGTACCTGAGCAACCAAATGTAACCCGAACCCTGTACTAAGCAGTAAAACTTCTTTTCTGCCCAGAAGTCAGTCTGGGTAGGTACTTTCATTCTTAGTTATTTTTGCCGCCAAACAGCAAAGCCTGCCTTGCTGTGCTCCGCTCTAAAACGGGAGCCAGAATAATTATAATATGTAAAGTATTTGATCATGATTCTCAGAGGTGACAAAGTGTAGACGACAATCCGTAGGCTTCTTTTTTGTTTGAAGTTGGTTGCAAAAGTCCATGAACTGGACCATAAGGTAGACGATAAGCTTGTTTCTCGTCGTTCAGTTTTATAAAAAAAAGCCAGTTCCGATCGCTTTGATAATTTCTTTTAGAAATAGATTATTTTAATTTTAAGTGTTGGTGTACTACGTCCTATACAGTGAAATTAATCACTGTACTCATTACAGTGTTTGCTTGCATGTCTGAGAGCGTAAAAATAAATACTCAAAAAACTCGTGTATTTTGGTATGGCTCTACCACGTATAAGAAATTTTGATTTTGCATAAATTCATATTTTCTACACATTATTGCATTATTATATTGTGGACGTACGAGAAATGTTGTAAGTGACCGTCGCACCATCTGCTAAAATCACAAAAGAAACCACATTAATGAAAAAAATGTGCATTACAGAAACCAAAAGTATTGAATTCAGTTTCTTTTTACGAGATAGTTAATCGAATATTGAACCTTTTTTAACGAAAGAACTATTTTCAAATTGAGAAGATAAGGGTCATTCAAAGACAACCAATATAACGGTCATATTTCATCCAGACTTTCTTTTCAGACACTTGTGATGAAACTTTATAATTTTTATCGTCACAGTATCAAGAATCTCGGACAGCATTTTCGTTTACAAATCGAAAACACAGGATGCAGCTGTCAATTAGTAAACGTGACTTCTGTAGCTTCCAAACTTTCAAACGAGCCGAGGAGCGGTGATCAAGTTGTTACGAAAATTGGCTTTAACTTTGCAGCTTTATAAAGGTTTTTTTTTAATATTTTGCAATATTGAGTAGTAATTTATAATTATTTTATTTATTTTTTTATTATTATAATAAATGTAGGATATTTGTATGTAAAGTTATGACTAAGTTTGTCTACCTGTTATAAATATTTGAAATAAGCTCTTCTCGCTATATATCTCTAGCTCTATACTTTACTGAGTTAAAGATATTTTAATTATAAGGTATATAATGTTAAGGCTTACGTGGCTTACTTAATTATCTCATATATTACGATAGATATAAAATTCAAAAACTGATGTCAAGGGGGATCAGTGCCTAAAGTATTACAGGTCTCAAATCATGATCACTAATTCTTTTGCCAAGCGTTGTTTAAGGCAAATACCGTTTATAATTAATGAGATATTCAGCTCAAAGTTTATTAAGACTTTTAAAATACACGCCTAAAAAATTAACTTATCCGCGGTTTTTTTCGTAATTCATTTTTAATAGGATATTTCTTATTAGTTCGGAAATTTAAACGTGGTAGAGCCATGCTGCAGCTATATTATGGTTGTAGCACGAATGGGTCGGCTCGACCGGGGAAGGACCACGCTCTCACAGAAAACCAGCGTAAAATAGCAGCTTAACGCTGCTGTGTTTCATATGGTGAGTGTAGAGAACCGGAGATCCTTTTTACTGGCAAAGAGGCATTCCATCTTAGTCCTCACGGGTGACAACGCATCTGCATCTTGAGTCTTTATTGAGGATAGATGTAGATGTCTATGGGTCACAGTAACCACTTACCATCAGGTAGACATATAAGAGGTGGTGCAGCAAAAATCGATATAGATATATAAAATGCTTCTTTAGAAAATAATTTGTTACATATAACTCAAACACAAATAAAACTAATTATATACGGATTTAATCGATCCTTCCGCGACCTTGGCCTTTGCAAAGCACTCGAACGTCTCCCGACCTTTCGTGTGCTTGCTTTGATGTGTTGGATAAGTTAATATTAAAAGCGATAAATTGTCGCGATATTATTTGATACACACGGTTTGTTTAACGGCCGTGGGATTGTTGGCATCGTTAGTTCCTTAGTGTGATCATAAATAATTCAAGTGTTGGGCAGACATTAAATTTCACAGACATAAAAGTCTCCTGCGCCCGGTGCGCCCCCTTTTCCCAAAAGAGGGTCGCTTCCGATTCGGCAGAAAGACAGAAAGGCCTAATAAGCCAATGCCAGTCCCACAGGTGGTGTTTAGTGGGTACACTTAGAGTGGTTAGGTTAGGTTAGTCACAGTGAGTTCCACAAAACCACGACAGTCAGCTGTCGCGGTATGCATAAAGCATTCACCACCTCCTCGCGTTAACGGGGTAGCCCTTTTTAATTGCTTCTGGGCGCAAAAAACAGACATTAAACAATTATTATTTAAATAATATTTTATTATTTATTAATAAGCATTGAGATATATAGAATATCGCTCTCTTTTACATTAATAGTACGAGTATTGAATGTTTTCTTTGCAACATATAATACAAGCCCTCTTTAAAGACTTGTACCACTTTATATGGATTATACTTTGTAAAGCGCTATTAGACTGAAGTTGAGATAATTACGTCCTCGAACTTACATCGACTGGGATGAATAAAACACGTGCTGCGTTAGGAATTTTTTAGCTGCAGTTAAATAATTCGCTAGTACTTCAATGTATGCAGCATAGCAATGAAAGCGGAGTCCAGAAAGAGGGTTACATTTCTGGTATGTGTGTTGATCCGTAACGAAGTATTCGGATTTTGACAAATGATCATACATAATATGACGGAGGAATGAGATTGTCAAATGTGACGTCGGAAAAAGAGTACATTAGACATCGCGGATATGAACTGCCGAAAACATTTTACAGCTTAATTTTGTAGAATATCTCACCTGATCTCAGACTACCATCGTAAAATAGCAGCGTTATTATGCTGTAAGTTGTACTGTTTGTAAAGTGAGTGTAGAGAATTGGAGATACATTTTACTCTATCATTTTTTTTCTAGGTATATTTATTCTATCTTGGCCGTAAAAGGCGAGGATGCACCTACATTTTGAATTTTTTTCGAGGTTAAAGGTGCGACTATATCGCTACAACATTTACTTACCCGTACCGGTGTATTGTAAAAGATGTTAAAACGATAGATTACACTAACCAATTAATAGATTTTTTTAAATCGCATTTATACCGAATTTAGATATTTGCCCTTACTTGTAATCTTTGATAAACGCCTATCTAAATTACATAAGTATTAATTATCTCTTTTTCTGTCTTTTTATGTTGATATTTAGTGAGAAGAAAGAAAGAGAAACTAAATTGCACAAGGACAAACATCCAGACCCAGAACAATTGTTTGTAGGCCATACAAATACTTGTTCCGTGCGGGATACGAACCCGCGGCCCTCAGCGCACTGGCTTAGCAACAAATCATTGCTAAGCCACTGCGCCACGGAACCGTCAAATTTTATTATATACTCCTCTTACGTACGAAGTTTACTGCAATATAAAGCAGCAATTACTTTTTGTACATACTTTCGTGTATATTTTGTGCACCTGCTAAGGGAAGCAGCGTCACACGTATAAGACATCTGGTACTATGATTGCCGATCCACCCACCAAGCGAAAAATTTTTTGCAAATTAGTTTCCATATAATAGAAAATAATATTTCCTCTAATGGAACAGAACTCAAGTCCAGCTTTGAAGTATAAAGGTAAATAAAAAGAAACTGTCACATTTAAAGGTTTTGTGAATCAAATCATGTTCATATATAAATAATTTATTTAAGGCTCCTAAACGTTATCTTCTTTTATTATTATTCCAAGCACGGAACCACGTACTCAGTAATTGACATCATTGACTTACGGCCATTGTGCCGAATTATTTTCGGACTTTATTCGAAATATGCTATAAGAATGTCACGTACACAAAACTGTTATATAATAATATTAAATATTATATAACAGTTTAATGAAACAATAAAGGGAGCTTCTGACACTAAAACCCCAGGCATGTTAATTTAAAGAGTAATAAATTCTGTCACACTTTTACCATAAACTGAATTGATTCCCACAATTTTTTGTACCAGTTTAGAAATTAAACAGTACTAAATTTACCCTTGGATCCGCTCGTGTTAAATTAAATACCGAAAATTTTTACTACTGAAATTATTTTAACTAATACTTGCAGAACGCTGTATTTAATAGACTTCTAATTACTCGCAATTTTTTTGCTAAATTCTTAAAGAAAGAAGCAGTTATTGTAAAAGATAGTATATGGCGTACATTTTTGAAAATATTGCTAAGCAGCCTAATCGATTAGTATATTTATATTTATATCAGTTAATGCAGAGTATGAAAATAAACGCATTGATGATTTTTTAGCATTATGGATTAAATATAGTCAACATAGGCAGTAATATTTAAATAGAGCTTACGTTCTTTTTTTCGAAAAATTTTATCAATTCAGCAGTAAACCTAAATAAACTATTGGTAAATCCAATTGTGCATGAGTTAAGCGCATTAGAAAATTATGTTTAACATGATTGTACCTAAATTTTGTAAAGTGGTTTAAATACACACAAGTCTTCACTAATAACCTTATAACTATACTTCAAATTTTCCGATAACTTTATATCAAACTTCAATTAAAAAAAAAATTTAGAAAATCCAAAAGTGCCCGACTGATAACGCTTATATGATAGTGAAAAAATAAAAATAAATGTTAACTATAGTTTTATTCATCAACGAGTTCCAGTAGCAATCACCGAAGTACACCTTCAAGTCACTCTGTCAAGTCCGGAGGTAAGGTCTCATCATTACTAACAAAAAGAGCGCAAAATGGGCACACCTATTACTACTCTTCGAGGAATTCCAGTAGCAATCACCGATATACACCTTCAAGTCGGGGTATGTTCTCATCATAAATAATATAGCGAGCACAGTCTCGGCATACCTAGTTCTACTCGTTGAGGAGTTCCAGTAGCAAATATCGAAGTACACCTTCAGGTCTCCATAAATCCAAGACGTACATATAAGTATATTTATATATAAATCCTGCGTATTTTTAGCGAAACAAAATATTGTAATAAAAATCTGTGATTATAAAATTAATATTAATATCTTACTCTGGTCAAGTATGTACCAAATTTGGCTTTTGGAATATTTTGTATTTCTAAAGCGATCAATATTTTTCAGCACGAACCGCTGTAAATAAACGACCACTCACGACGGCGGCTGAGCCCGGAGTAAAAAGTATTCTATTGCCGGGAGTAAGGCAAAGCGTATTTAGTAAAAAAAATTAATACAAGGCTGCTCAAAACAGCGAACATTTCGCTATTTTTCAGCTGAAAAAAATTAATTATGACTAAGCAAAACAAAGCTAAACTACCATTTACATTCAATGGCTTCCCAAATGATAGATAAAGAATTTAAAAAATAGATTGAGTTGAACAATTGATATTTTCTAAAGTTATCGTGTGGAAGCGTAAGCTTCCATGTGAACTTGATAAATCTACACCTTATGCCACTAAAACCGCATTTTTATGTAAATATAGCAATTAATCGATTTAAAAAAAATAAGTTCAATAATCATGTATCTTTCTGACAATTTTATATGTTCAATATGATTCTTAGATGCATGTCATGCGACAAAACGTTGAAATCTTGATTTTTAGGCGCTATTAGAACACACCTACGCGTTTTACGCTTAAGCCATGTAAAACATCCGAATATCCAAACATCCATAACATCTCATCTCTTTATACTTTTTAAATATTACTTCATAGTAATATCAAGTAAGATATTAAAAATAGTGTTTGTTCCTAGTTATTAATTTCTTTACATAATATATCTACCGTGTAGTGGCGGTGTAAGAATATCCACAATCCCATATTATTCTGCTGTATCGTATGAGCTAACAGAGAGAAATAAACCAGAAGAAAGGCAGCAGAATCTTTCTAATAACGACTAAAAATAAAAAAAAAAACTGCGGTTATCAACCCACTTATCAAGCATTGCAACTATGTCAAATACCCCCATGAGATAATCTATGGTGGACGCTTATGTTCATCTGTGTGCTTTATAGGCTGCAACTGTTACATAAAAGATATATGTATTTATATTACAAATTGAAGTGATGAACCAACGTACAGTTCACTTGATGGAAGTGGCTACTGCAACCTATGGGCACCTGCAACCTTCAAGCATCAAAATGCCTGCAGATCTGTCGTCATCAATTAGGACTTAGGTTAAATTCGTCACAACTAATTACATTAAACTGGATATCATACCGAATACTGGATTAAAATAGTAATGGCACGGCTGCTTAGGGGCAAAAAAGTTAAAAGGTGGCAAAAGTGATCTGAAGGAATTTAAGGTAAATACGAACTTTACTCTGTACTCTCTACAATCTCCCTGAAGAATTGTTTCTTAAACTACATAAAGGCATTAACTAAACACTGCATAATGCTTTCTTGGTGGACTGTAAGTACGTTTGACATTATAGTTTTTGTTTTCAAAATGCTTGAATCATGAAAAAATAATAATAATAATAATTTATTCAGATAGAAAAGTGATACAGAGTAACAGTCAAACAATGCATCTTATATACAAAATATGCTCTTAAAAATGAACTTGCTTCCTAAGTTAGGGTAAACCCTGTGCTTTAGGTTAAGCAAAGCTCTTCCCACTTAAATAAATCCTTAAATAAAGTACACAAAAAATAATGAAATAACAACGATGCTGAAAAGCCAACGACGTTGGAGTCAGCATGAATAATTTGAAAATTTTTGTTTATTCGGAATAAATAGAACCTGTTACGACATAAACCAATTTATGTAAGCAATTACATTAATAGTATTGAATGTTTTCTTTGCAACATATAATACAAGCGCTCTTTAAAGACTTGCAAAACTTTATATCGATTATACTTTGTAAAGCGCTATTAGACTGAAGTTGAGATAATTACGTCCTCGAACTTACATCGACTGGGTTGAATAATACATGTGCTGCGTTAGGACTTTGTCAGCTGCAGTTAAATAATTCGCTAGTACTTCAATGTATGCAGCTTAGCAATGAAAGGCGGAGTCCAGAAAGAGGTTTATATTTCTGACAGGTGTGTGACCCGTAACGAAGTATTCGGATTTTGACAAATGATCATACATAATATGACGGAGGAATGAGATTGTCATATGTGACGTCGGAAAAAGAGTACATTAGACATCGCGGATATGAACTGCCGAAAACATTTTACAGCTTAATTTTGTAGAATATCTCACCTGATCTCAGACTACCATCGTAAAATAGCAGCGTAATTATGCTGTATTTTGTATGGTAAGTGTAGAGAAATGGAGATACATTTTACTCTGTAATTTTTATCGCTACAGCATTTACTTACCCGTACCAGTGTATTGTATAACGGGTTATAACAGATTACATGACTAATTATTATATTTTTTTAAAATCGCATTTATACCGAATTTATATATTTGCCCTTACTTATAATCTTTGATTAACGCCTATCTAAATTACAGAACCTACATTCCAGGATAGTAATTGCTTAATCATTAGAATTAATTCCGAGACGATTGTTATCGCAATTTACAGACCTCCTTCACAAAATATTGATAGATTCCTAGAGCTCGTATAAAAATATAATCTTAACGGGTGACACAAATATTAACATTACCCCTGGAAAAACAGATAACCATGCACATAACTATCTAAATATTTGCTCTTTTCATGGACTTTTACCAACACATTACCACCCTACACATCAAAGTGGCTCTTGTTTAGACCATTTTGTGATTAAATCACATAAACCTTCTTTAACATTAGTTACTAATTCCTTGCTTACTGATCATCAAGCAATTTTACTAACATTACAATTAGCCTTACCTAGGAAAAACTGCATACGCAACGACACTAAAGTCCATATGACGAACCTTGAAAATCACATTCGTAGCATTAATTTTGACGTTTTTTACTGCTCTGACAATGCAAATACGTCCTTGAGTTACTTTATAAATTTTTTACAATATGCAATAATGAATAATACATCAACAATAAAACTATCATGTAAGTATTATAATATTAAACCTTGGATAACACCTGGTCTCGTCCGCTGTATAAGAAATAGAGACAAACTTCATTTAAAATCTAAACTTTCTCCTGATAATTTAATACTTTCTGCTACTTATAAAAGATATAGGAATTTTTGCAATAAACTATTAAAAAACCTCAAAATACAATATGACAAAAATAATACCTTCAGTTCAAAAAATCTTGGACCCCCACTTGATCTACTGTTATTAGACAAAAGCCCAAATAAAGCAACCAATAAAGTGAATAATTATTTTATTAATATTGGCAAAAAAATAGCAGAGACAACTTTAAAATTAAGCAACACTCGTAATCCAATTTTTATGCCCACATCCTTTTCTAATTTAAATTCTTTTGTATTGTTAAATACCGATATTGATGAGATTTTAAGTATAATATCTGGTTTAAAAGAAGATTGTGCAGTTGGATGGGACAATATACCTAATCGCATACTGAAAAGATTTAAACATTTACTGGCCGCCCCGAAACTGCTTAAAAAAGCAGTGGTTTCTCCTATTCACAAAGCTGGTGATAAAAACTTAGTTAATAACTATAGGCCGATTTCAGTTCTATCTGGTTTATCTAAAATTTTAGAAAAGATCATAAATACCAGGTTGATAAAATATCTGGAAACTAATAACTTGCTGTCAGACAGACAATTTGGGTTTAGGCCTAAGAGATCTTGTAATGATGCCTTGCACCAATTGACAGAGTATGTCACAAGTAATCTTGACAATGGTTTATACTCAATTGGGATCTTTCTAGACCTTGCCAAAGCATTTGATACTATCTCTTGCCCTTTACTATTGCAAAAGCTTGAAACACTTGGCATAAGGGGAACTCAACTACAAATTTTTTCCGATTATCTAAGTGATCGCTTTCAATGTGTAAAAATCGGTGAGTATACAAGTACTGAATTACAAAACAGTTCTTTTGGAATCCCACAGGGCAGTATCCTGGGGCCTACATTGTTCCTAATTTATATAAATGACTTATGCAATCTTCAACTTCAAAATGGTGTCATAATGTCTTATGCGGATGACACAGCCCTGTTATTCTCAGCTAAATCACGAGATGAGGTTTATAAATACGCTCAGCAAGGCTTTAATATAGTATCTAATTGGCTTATAAATAATCTCCTAAGTTTAAACGCAGATAAAACACAATATATGTTATTTTTAATGAGAAATAATAACATACCTGCTGACCTTAATATTTACGCTCATCATTGTAACTCGTATGACGACATTGCATGTGCATGTCCCGCTTTAACAAAAACAGACAATATAAAATATCTAGGTATCACGTTTGACACAAATTTAAATTTCCGCAAGCACATCGATTTACTTTGTGCTAGAGTTCGTAAATTAATATATATTTTTAAATATCTTCGTAACATCGCTGACTTCAAATTGATAAGACAGGTCTATTTAGCTTTGTGTCAATCCATACTCACTTATGGCATTACTTCCTGGGGTGGTGCTTCTAAAAAAATATTGCTCCCACTAGAACGTGCTCCGAGAGCAGTTCTAAAGGTAGCCACTTTCCGTCCATTCATGTTTCCTACACATCAACTGTACTTGGCATGTAGTGTACTAACTGTCCGTCAGTTGTTTATCCTGAAAATAATATTAAAACAACGTACCGAACTTCCATTTAACTTAAAATCCATAGACAGGAGAAGAATTAAATTACTGGAAAAGAGGCATTCCATCTTAGTCCTCACGGGTGACAACGCATCTGCATTTTAATTCTCAAACGAGGATAAATGTAGATGTCTATGGGCCATAGCAACCACTTACCATCAGGTGGGCTGTGTGCTCGTTTGTCACCCGATCCTATATATAAAAAAAAAAGAATGGACTTAGTTTGTGTAAACCCTCAAACCAAACACGCATTTGTGAACAAATTTTACATATTTTTAGGACCCTTTCTATATAACAAGCTCAACAAGTCACTAAAGGTATATAGTCTAAGTTATAAGGACTGTAATATAAGTGTAAGGGAATTTCTAAATAAATTAAATTACGAAGACACAGAGAAGTTGTTAGATATACTAAAATAGTTTGTATTAATTGTAGGCAATAAATAATTGTTATTTAGTTATTTTATTTATTATACAATTTAGTTTAATTATTTAAATATCTAGTGTCCTACATTATTAAACCGATTGTACAAGTGATGTCTGAAACACAGGTACTCAACCTAGTTCAGGCAGATAGCTAATATTATAAATATGAATTTTCTATCTTCTTTTGTAGATTCTACATTATTTAGCTACACATAGTTTTAATTTTATCATAGCATGTTATTTTTGTTAGACTTATTGTTACTTTATTAATTGTAATCATTCTGATTCCTGTATGTCAACATGTGTAATTCGAAATGAAATAAATATTTATTTATTATTATTATTATTATAAGTATTAATTATCTCTTTTTCTGTCTTTTTATGTTGTTATTTAGTGAGAAGAAAGAAAGAGAAACTAAATTGCACGAGGACAAACATCCAGACCCAGAATAATTGTTTGTAGGCCATACAAATACTTGTTCCGTGCGGGATTCGAACCCGCGGCCCTCAGCCCAACAACTCATTGCTAAGCCACTGCGCCACGGAGCCGTCAAATTTTATTATATATTCGTCTTACGTACGAAGTTTATTGCAATATAAATTAGCAATACTTTTTGTACATACTGTCGTGTACATTTCGTGCACCTGCTAAGGGAAGCAGCGTCACACGTACGAGACATCTGGTACTATGATTGCCGATCCACCCACCAAGCGAGAAAATATTGGCAAATTATTTTTCATATAATAGGAAATAATATTTCCTATAATGGAACAGAGCTCAAGTCCAGCTTTAAAGTATAAAGGTAAATAAAAAGAAACTGTCACATTTAAAGGTTTTGTGAATCAAATCATGTTCATATATAAATAATTTATTTAAGGCTCCTAAACGTTATCTTCTTTTATTTTTATTCCGAGCACGGAATCACGTACTCAGTAATTGACATCTTTGACTTACGGCCATTGGGTCGAATTATTTTCGGACTTTGTTCGAAATATGCTATAAGAGTGTCACGTTCACGAAACTATTATATTATATTTAATAGTATATAATAATATTAAATATTATATAACAGTTTCGTGTAATAATACAGAGAACTTCTGACGCCAAAACCCCTGGCATGTCACTTTAAACAGTAATAAATTCTGTCAAACTTTTATCATAAACTGAATTGGTTACCACAAATTATTGAATCAGTTTAGAAATTATACAGTAGTAGTTTTACCCCTGGCTCCGCTCGTGTTAAATTAAATGCCGACATTTTTTAACTACTGAAATTATTTTAACTAAAACTTGCAGAGCGCTGTATTTAATAGACTTCTAATTACTAACAATGTTTTTATTAAATTCTTAAAGAAAGAAGCAGTTATTATAAAAGATAGTATGTGGCGTACATTTTTAAAAATATTGGTAAAAAGCCTAATTGATTATTTGTTGTTATATCAGTTAATGCAGAGCACGACAATAAAGGCATTGATGATTTTTTAGCATTATGGATTAAATATAGACAACATAGGCAGTAAATTTTAGATAGAGCTTATGTTCTTTTATTCTTGTTTGTAGTCTTTAATACTCGTAATACCAAATTTTATTATTTCAGCAGTAAACATAAATAAACTATTGGTCAATCCAATTGTGCATGCATTAAGTTCATTAGAATAGAATAGAATATTTTTTTTATTCAATATAGATCACATGTGTAATTCATATTGAAAGTCATTTTTTACTTTACCACTGGTTCAAAAAAAACCTCTGTCCTTGGAAGAACCAGCAAGAAACCAAGCAGGATTTCATTTAAAAGCAAATTTTACATTAATGGTTGTACAAACTATACAAGTATAAAATTTATTTTAGAAACAGCTTGGAAGCGACCACCTCATTCCCAGGGGTCATGTATTCATTTATACTATAATAACCCTTTTTATACAGATTCAACTTAACAAAACATTTAAACTTGGTAATAAAGAGAGCCTGTACACTTTCCGGGACCTTGTTGTAATAGCGTATACATTGCCCCATTAAAAAATTGCGTATAAAATGATTATACCTAAATTTTTTAAAGTAGTTTAGATACACACAAATCTTCACTAATAACAATCAGAAATCACCTTATTACTATACTTCAAATTTTCCGATAATTTTATGTTAAACTTCAATTAAAAAAAATTTGGAAAATCCAAAAGTGCATGACTGATAATACTTATATGATAGTGAAAAGAATTAAAAAAATGTAAATTGTAGTTCTATTCGTCAAAGAGTTTCAGTAGAAGTACCGAAGTACACTTTCAAGTCACTTCTTCAAGTTCAGAAGTAAGGTCTATTCATAACTAAAAAAACGAGCCAAAACTCGGCACATCTAGTTCTCTTCGTCGAGGAGTTCCAGTAGCAGTCATCGAAGTACACTTTCAGATCACTCTTTTGAGTCCGCAGGTAAGGTCTTATCATAACTAACAAAATGAAGCCAAACTCGGCACACCTAGTTCTACACTTCGAGTAGTTCCAGTAGCATTCATCGAAGTACATTTTCAGGTCACTCTATCAAGTCCGGAGGCAGATGCGGATTAAATGTCGACTGTGTCTTAGACTAGCCTAGTACCTCACCCGCGCTACTCTAGGGGCCATATTATATCTATTATAAATTAAATTTACTCATTTTTCAAATAAACTATATTAGAATCTATAATATGGTTTATTATTTGAAAAATAATTAGGATACGTGTGCCATTAATAGGGGGCATAAATGAGAAATGTGATGAGAAAGTAAGAGTAAATCGCTCTTACTCTCTCATCACATTTCTTATTTATGCCCCCTATTAATGGCACACGTAATAAAATATGATTTTATTTTAGTTTCTTTTTATCCTTGCGTCTTTAGGCACGTGCCTAATTTGCCTTAAAGATAATCCGCCACTGTTCGAAGGCAAGGTTTCATCATAACTAACAAAACGAACCCAAGCTCAGCACACCTATTACTATAACTACTCTTCGAGGAGTTCCAGTAGCATTCACCGAAGTACACATTCAAGTCGGGGAAAGGTATCATAACTAAACAAAACGCGCACAATCTCGGCATACCTAGTTCTACTCGTTGAGGAGTTCCAGTAGCAGATATCGAAGTACAGTTTCAGGTCTCCATAAATCTAAGATGTATTTATATACAAATCCTACGTACTTTTAGCGTAACAATATATTTTAATAAAAATATATGATAATAATAATATCTTACCTCAGCCAAGCATGTATCAAGTTTGGTTTTTGGAATATTTTGTATTTTTAAAGCGATCAATGTTTTTCATCACGAACCGCTGTAAACAAACGACCACTTACGACGGCGGCAGAGCCCGGAGTAAAAAAGTACTCTGTTGCCGGGAGTGAGGTAAAGTGTATTTAGTAAAATAAATTAGTACAAGGCTGCTCAAAACACTTTTTTTACCAGAGTACAAATTAAAATTAGATCTTGCCTCAAATAATTCAGTGAAGTTCCTAGGTTTGACAAAAAAAAACAGTAGTATTTGTTTATAAATAATTCTTTATTAAGAAAAAACAATTATTAAATTTGGGAATTAAAAATCACGCTTACAAACCAAAACAACCTCTAAAAATAAAATAAAAAGTACACCAAGTATTACAAGGAACATATATCGTCACAGATCTTCGGTTTTATAAAAATTATATTAACAAAACACATTTTACAATTGTAATGCCAATCACTTAGAATTATTTAACAAATTGTAAACTTTGTAATACTTTAAAATAATCACATATTTTTCTTAGTATTACACCACAACATGTTATGTAATATTTATTTTTTGGCCAGCATTTTAACAGTTTTAAAACTATAATGACTATTAATTTAATAGGCACTTACGTATATCAGTCAAAAATAATCAAACAACATAATTTTACGTAAATATTTGTTTTAAGCGACTTAATCACTAAAATAATTCATCATTTCATCATTACAGCCTTTCATAAGTCCACTGCTGAACATAGGCCTCCCCCAAGGAATGCCACAAAGCACGGTTCTGAGCCACCTGCATCCATCGACTTCCTGTATGCCTTACCAGGTCGTCACTCCATCTCGTGGGGGGTCGCCCTACACTTCGCCTACCGGTACGAGGCTGCCACTCGAGAACCTTTCTTCCTCATTGGTTATCGGTTCTTCGAGCTATATGGCCGGCCCACTGCCACTTCAGCTTACTAATCCGTTGGTCTATGTCGGTTACTCTAGTTCTACTGCGGATATCCTCATTTCTAAGTTTATCACGCAGAGAAACTCCGAGCATAGCCCTCTCCATAGTTTGCTGAGCGACCTTGAGCTTCCTCATACGGCCAGCAGTGAAGGACCACGTCTCAGTTGCGTAAGTCATCACTGGCAACACGCACTGGTTGTACAATTACGTTTTCAGGTTTTGAGGTATGTCTGACGAGAAGATGTGTCGTAGCTTCCCGAACGCTGCCCAGCCGAGTTAAATCCGTCGATTGACCTCTCGGTCGAAGTTGGACTTACCTAGTCGGACTATTTGTCCCAGGTAAACATACTCGTCAACAACTTCGAGCTTAGTGCTCCCAACAACTACCGGCATAGGTGTGACATGGACATTAAACATAATCTTTGTTTTGTCCATGTTCATCTTAAGACCTATCCGTTGGGAGACACTATTGAGGTCATTGAGCATAGTACTTAGGTCCTCCAGCGATTCTGCCATAAGGACTATATCGTCGGCAAATCGAAGGTGAGTGATGTACTCGCCATTGATGTTGATACCGTATCCTTTCCAGTCCAGAAGCTTGAAAACGTCTTCCAATGCAGCAGGGAAGAGTTTCGGGGATATAACGTCACCCTGTCTTACACCTCTCTGCAATTGGATAGGTTTCGTACTCTGGTTCTGTACTCGGATAGCCATCGTAGCTCTACTGTACAAACACTTCAACACTTCGATATACGGACAGTCAACTTGGTACCGCTGAAGGGACTGCAGCACCGCCCAAATTTCGACGGACTCAAAGGCTTTCTCATAGTCCACATACGCCAGACATAGTGGCAAATTGTACTCTTCGGACTTCTGTACAATTTGCCGAAGGGTATGTATGTGGTCTATGGTGCTAAAGCCCTTTCGGAAACCGGCTTGATCGGGAGGCTGGAAGTCGTCAAGTCTGCGCGCGAGACGATTCGTAATGACTCTCGAAAACAGCACGTAGACGCGGCTCAGAAGGGAAATCGGTCTGTAGCGTTTGCACCTTTCTTGAAGAACAAGACCACCGCACTTCTGCTCCACGCCTCCGGTGTAATGTCACCATGGAGGACGGAATTAAAGAGCTTCTGAAGGACTTTAAGTACCGGTCTTCCACCCGCTTTTAGAAGCTCCGCTGTAATTCCATCCTCGCCTGGGGCCTTACCGTTTTTAAGGTGCTGGAGAGCCATTCTAATCTCGCTCAGACTGACGTCCGGGATATCTTCGGAATAGTGTCAGATGAGACTCGCTCGCGGATGACACTTGCGTGTGGCTCCAACGATGGCGTGTACAGCTGCCCATAGAACCTCTCAATCTCACTCAAAATCTCAGGTGTCCCGGAAACAATGCTGCCACATTCTATCTTCAGCTTTGACAGTTGGCTCTTTCTGGCAGACAGATCTCTGGCAAAGACTTTGGAGCCTTGGTTCCGTTCGATCGCTTCTTCAATACGAGCTGTATTGAAGTTGCGTAAGTCCCGCCGCATGCATTTGGAGATCTGTCTGTTCAGATGCCTGTATGCTGTCAAGTCTGTTGAAGAATGTAGCTTCATTTCCTGTCTAACAGCCATGAGATTAAGAGTGTGATCGGAGAGTTTTTGTGTTCTTCTGCGGCGGGTCTTGCAGAACTTAACTCCGACCGCATGGACAGTTTCCACGAGCTTGTCATTCATATCGTCCACTTCATTGGAGTCTTCTAGGCACTGAAAACGGTTTTGTAACTCGAGCTGAAAGGCCTCGGGACTTTGGAACATAGCACGAGGGGGACGGAGCGTTGACTTCATTAGACGAGACCTCTGCAACTTAACGTTTATGTTCAGTGTGCCTCTAACCATTCGGTGATCGCTACCAGTTTTCACCCTCGCGATCACGGAGACATCACTAAACAGTTGTCGTCTGGTCGTCATAATGAAGTCAATCTCATTTTTTGTCGAACCGTCGGGGCTCGACCAGGTCCACTTCCTGTGGGGCCGCTTCTGGAAGAAAGAGTTCATCATAAAGAGTCCCTCTTTCTCCATGAAGTCGGCCAGCTGCTGGCCCCTTGGGTTCCGTTGCCCTATTCCAAATTTCCCTACTTTCAGCTCACCGTTCTCTCTTGTGCCTAGTTTTGCATTGAAGTCTTCCATTAACACCGTATATTGGGTTTTGGAGGGATGCATGGCTCTGGAGATATCCTCATACATTTCCTCCACCTCCTCATCGGGGTGTGCCGAGGTTGGTGCGTAAACCTGTATCACCTTCAGCGAATACCGTTTGGTGATTCTGAGTATAAAGTACGCAACCCTCGTCGACACACTCCCGATCTTTACAACGTTGTTAACGAGAGACTTGTGGACGATAAATCCGACACCTCCTTGGGACAGATGGTCGCCCTCCCGGTGATAGAGCAAGTTGCCGGATTCGAGGATTACCTTGTCCTCCCCCTCTCTTCGGACTTCGGATAATCCTATAATATTCCAGCGCAACTTGTCTATTTCTTCTTCCAGCTCCACGATCTTCTCGTCAGTCCTCAGGGTGCGTGCGTTGGACGTTGCCAGGTCGAGTCGTCTAAGGTGGCAACCGAACCTCCACCGGAGATTCTTAGCACCCCCTGCCCCGCCATTACCTCGGTCGCCACCGTAGCCAGGAATAGCCGGCCGCCGGGGACTGGGGGCCGTCTGTTTTTTGCTTTAATTATTGGGGGGGTATTTGCCATAGTTGCCACGCTTGGCGAGCGGGTTGGCAACCGCAGTTTTTTTATTGTAATTTTGGCTATTATCAGGAAGATGCTGCTGCCCGTCTCCTGCCTGTTTCTCTTTGTCGCCTTTTACGACACCCACGGGAGGATATGGGGTAGTGGATATTCTTGACCGCCACTACACGGCACAACTAAAATAATTACATACTAGAAATATAAAAACCAAAAAATAAATCATTATTCTTAAATATATTTATGTAAAAATATGAAGCCATTGATATTTTAATGATTGCTTTTGTAAGTAAGTATATCACAGTTAAGTAAGTATTTTGTAAGTAACTATATCACAATATTTATCATTAAATACTATAAATGTACTATAAACTACTGAAACATCAGTCAAAAATTCGTAATTATAATCACACTTACTGAATAGGTTTTCATTCATTGTTAAATTCAGATTTAGTTCCAAAATCTTTAGAACTTGAATATTTCAGAGCTGTGACATGGTAACTTAATATTTAAACTTAAATCAACTGCCAAATATTTTAAAGTAGCTTAAACCTCAAGATCCTCAATATCTGATTCAGGTAATCTGTCCTTTTCTGTTTGTGAATGTGGAATGTTTAAATACTCATGTTGACAATGACCAGGTATAATTTTGTCCTTGCAAAGTTTAGCTAAGTCATCATATTTCAGCTTTGATATAGGTAGACGTGATGGATAGCTTGACATAAAAGGCACTTTGGTTTTTGACTGGATTTCAATTACACTTGCATTTCCAGATTGTGCCATAGTGTACTTTATTGAAACAGATTCAGGCTTAATTTTTTAAACGTTGCAATCCTAATTTTACTAATTTTTCCCGTCAAGTTGCCCTTAAAATATTTTTCAGATATTGAGCCCATTTATAAAAATCTTCAAAATGAAGATTCCAATGATATATATTACTCAATATCGACCAAAGTGTCGCTTAGTATTTTTTTCCTTTCCAGCGTCGATATACACACACACACACACACACACACACACACACACACACATATATATATATATATATATATATATATATATATATATATGTATATATATATATATATACATATATATACTTCTGAGGCTATAATAAATTATTACTTTCAAAATATTTTTTGGTACTTTCAAAATTGTCTGCCACGATGATAGACGAGCGATAATGGTCTGTCAGTATTATTATTCGATAATAATAATATATTTTAAGATTTCTAAATGGCAGACGTGGTCAAATACATTTAAAATTAGTCTAATTTTAATACCTGTCTCACCTGAGCAGCACTTGCGGCCGCCGCGCTGGGCTTAGTGAGTCCCCACTTTATGTTTGGTAGGTATGGGGGACTCTCTGAACCAATATCTAGATCTGGTCAAATACATTCATATCCGGCATTCATATTCATATTCATAGCCGGCCACTGGCTCTTAGACTATAGGTATAGTTTTCAATAGCCCTTCCTTGGTTAGCGGATTGGTGACTGCAGTACACAAGGCTACTTGCACCTTTGAAGCTGCTTCCCATTGCCAGTCTGTTATACCGTCATCCTTCAGAGGCTACAAGATATTTATGCATATTGGCATTGATACCACTTACGAAATCGTAGCACTATATAGGGTGGTGATACCATTACACCACCACAATACTGCAAACCTTTTCTTTAATCACTATTATAAAAACCCTGTTACTATATTACTTCCTGGCCCGGTTCGCAAAACCTCCAGCTTCTGAAGTACGCTCGCAATGCGTTCCTGTTCATATGAATAGCCTATCTATCACATGCGGCGTACTTTACCAGTGGCGGGTAACGATTTCTGGGTCCGAGAAAACCCCGCCGACACCAAGCCAGCTGGTCGGAATGATGGATGCGAGGGGTTGCTGGTTGGTGGGGCAACACCTCGCACTTCGCTGGCGGCTCGCATACTGTCGCTTCCAGCGGCAGCTCCAGACGAAAACCTATTACCCCATTTCGTCCCGTGGGTGTCGTAATAGACATAGACATCTACATCTATCGATTGAGAAACTAAATGCAGATGTATTATCATCCTAACTACCTATCAGACTAACATGAAATTTTCTATTATCAATTAAAAGTGTCTCCATTTTTCTACACTCGTTATAGGAAAATCATAATTAAGGTTCTATTTTACGCTAGTATTCTATTAGAACGTGGTCTTTTTCCTACCCGGAGCGGTCTCCTGAGTTCGTGCCGCAGCCTTAAATATTTAGCTGCAGCGTAACTCTAAGTTTAAATGTTAAAAGTAGGAATCGTTTATGAAGAACAGAATATTAATTAACACTTTATTATGACGTTTTAGATCCAGACCTTTTTTCCGTAAGTGTTACAACTATGAACCATGGTGGGATTGTGGTCAAGCAATGGTTTATATAGGTAAGTAAAAAAAAACACATAATACATTTTAGCGTACAAATAATTTATTAACTATATTAAATAAACATTGTATATGAGGAACTTGAACAATCTCAAGTGGCCGACGACGCCCAGGACCTCCCCCTCCAGTGAGGCCAGGAGGTACGCCATCTTTTGGCTCGGGGTCAAGTCACTCCGGGCGTCCACTAGGCTGTCGAAAAGACCAACGAAGGTCAGCCATTCGGAAAGGACTCCGGAGAACTTTGGCAGGTCCAGAGTTGGGAGTCGTCCCAACAGCTCCGACTGAAGCTGCTTCAGAGAGGACTCGGACAGGTCACTCATCCGAGCTTCACGCGCCTCCTCGGCATACCTGCCTTCAGCCTCGATCAACTCGTCCGTGAGCCACAAGAACTGCTCATAGTCCGCGAAGCAGGACTCCAGGACTCCCTTCTCCACATCCGAATCCTCGAGCTCAGCGTAAGCATCCTCCACTGCGGCCTTTCGAGCATCCACCTGCTCGAACTGCTTCATCAAGTTATGGACCCTATCCGGTCGACCTATCAAAGCATGGGCGCTTGTGGACCAGCGCAACTCAGGTAGCAGACAACGGATCAGTAGCTTAGGCGATGACATCACTACTAAATACAAATTACGACGCGGCTCGGGCACAAATTACAAAGATAACAAATAAAAAATACAACAAAAATTAACAGTTAATAAATGCAGTTCCTATCAAATCGCATTGAATAGAAATTACACAAACACGAATTACTACGTATCAACCAAATACAAGTTAGCACAAAAGAAAAGACACAAATCAAATTAACAAATAACAAATACTAGTGCGATCAAATCAAGTTAAATTCAAATTGCGCAAATACAATTACTACTCTTTAGTTCAAATACAAATTACAATACAAACGAAGATACACACCACGGTCGATCAACAAAAAATGCCTAGCTCGGAAATCGACCCTTCGATAAGTAATCCACTACAACTATCCGACAACGATAATTAACCGATTACGTAAAAATAACCATCTACCTACATGACGTATATCTCTAGAAAAACTCGCGCTTGCGCAACCTAGGGCGCGGTTTTTCAAATTACCCACTAACCAAAAAAAGGCAAGCAACAAAGCAACAAACGAAAATAATTTTATTATTACGTACAAAAAAATATTTTTACGGACGGCCGTGATTGTAGATACAAATTAAACCAATTAAACTAACGCTCCCTGCCACCAGAATTGTTTAATTTTTATCAAACACTATGGTCGGGATTGACCGGGGAATCGAACCCGGAACCACGCTCTGCTACCAGTATGTACACGCCCCTAGCTGCCCCAATCAAGGATTACGGGATTAGGGCCCATGAGTAATCCCATCGACGAGCAGCAGAGGGACGGGGCCAGAATATGGCCACGTGGAATCTCTATAATTACACTAAAATATATGGGGGAGCGTTCTATAATACGGCCAGTCGACCGGGAGGAATTTGGACGTAGCTTATTTACCTATATCCAAGGCGACTGGTCCCTCCGGAGTCGGTCAGGTCGCATGTGGTGTATTGCACCGCTTCAGACTGCTTCGGCGCCGGACCACAGTCACTTTCCTCGTTCGTCACGATGACAGTCAATTAACTCTATCGTACGATTTACTAACTTACAGAAGCCCCTAACTATCGCTGGTTATAAGGTTAAAGCACAAAACGCACACGGAGTTTCTGGATCAAAGGTCACTACCGTTTCGCGTTGCAACAGTTAGTTCTAGAATATCAGAGGCCGCACTAACTAATAATGTCGAAAGCACTTATACAGATTCTGAGTCGGACCCAATTAGTCCCGGGAAAGGCTATCCAAACAGGGAATGCGCGTTATAAATCCTAGACGGGATATTTACTAGACGCCCTAACTATTCCGCGGTTCCCGCACAAAAATGACAGCGTGCTGTTCCAAGCACACCTGCCAGACGACTACCTGCCCTGGTGCGTTTTCGCACGACCGAAAGTCAAACCGGTATGAATGCACCGCGCCGAGCGCCCTCTCGCGTCAATGCTTGAAACTAGCGCTTGGCGCGAACAGTGGTTTACGAGAAGTTTCGATACAGTCATGTTTTTTTTTTTATATGAGAGCAAACGAGCTTACTGCTCACCTGGTGGTAAGTGACTACCGCCACCCATAAACAACTGCAAAACCAAGGGAATTGCAGGTGCGTTGCCGGCCTTTTAAATAGGAGTAAGCTCTTTTCTTGAAGGTCCCTAAGTCGTATCGGTCAAGAAAAATCGCCTTTGGTAAATTATTCCACAGGGAGATCCTACGCGGATGACAACTCCTAGTAAAACGTACAGTGGTGGACCGCCAAGCATCCAGATGGTATGGATATAATCCGGAGTTTATCCGAGAAGTGCGTTCGTGAAATATGGCGGCTAGGATTTATCCGAACAATTCCTCAGAACACTCCCCGTGGCAAATGCGAAAGGAAATGCAAAGGTATGCAACATTTCTTCGCAGCGCCAGTGAATTGTGTCGATCGGTAAGGACACGGTCGTCGACGATTCGAGCCGCTCTGCGCTGTATGCGGTCAGGAGGAAGGAACTGGTACTGGGGAACCCCAGCCCAGAGATGTGAACAGTATTTTTATTATTGCATTGAAATACTGTCCCGATCTGCTGAGTATGCCAAGCTTTTTAGAGGCCAATTTGGCCTTCTATTCCAAGTGACCACGAAACTGCATGTCACTCGATATGTTGACACCGAGGATTTTGATACTGGCTGAGGCAAAATGACACAATGAGGCAACACGGCACAACCATAATATAACTGTAGCGTAACTCTACCACGTAATCTTAATTTAAACTTTTTAACGGTGTAGTTACGGTATTTAAAAAATTAAACGTTACGTTTTCTAGTAATGTTTCGCCACTGAGGCTGTTTGTGTAATAAAGTAAAAGAAAAATATATGGGGTTGTTATGGATTTATCTGCGTACGTGAGGTGGAGATTGATCGCATGACATAATTGCTCGCTACGTAATTGGAGCGCGGTTGCGTCGTTGCAATATTTTCGGCTCGCCGCTTGATTCCGCTTGCGCCGCTGCTCTCGAGCGGTTGTGGAAGTAGGCCGCGCTATCGTCCCCGTACGTTAGTGCCCTCTCCATCTCGCCCCTCCGCTCTTCTGCTCACGCTGTGTAGCCCAGTCGCCTTGGTGAGTTTTTCGCCTTTCACTTTCAGTTCTCGCCCCCTTGCCTCCTGGTCTTCCCGGTTTGACCGCTCATTGTATTTTTTTTAAAGAATAGGGGGCAAACGAGCATGCGGCTAACCTGATGGTAAGTGACTACCGCCGCACTTGAACAACCGCAACACCAGGGGAATTGCAGATATGTTGCCGGCCTTTTAGAAAGGTGTAGTAAGCTCTTTTCTTGAAGGTTCCTAAGTTGTATCGGTTCGGAAAATTCGCTGGTGGTAATTGATTCCACAAAGAAGTTGTGCGAGGGAGAAAACTTCTTCTAAATCGCACAGTGGTGGACCGCCAATCATCCAGATGGTATGGATGGTAACGCGAGTTTTATCGCGACGTGCGATGGTGAAATTGAGCGGCTGGAATTAGTCCGAACAATTCTTCAGAGTACTCCCCGTGATAGATGCGATAAAATACGCAAAGAGATGCAACATCTCTACGCAGTGCCAGTGTAACGAGCCAATCGGAAAGTACTCGGTCGTCGACGATTCGAATCGCTCTGCGCTGGATGCGGTCAAGTAAAAGGAGCTGGCACTGGGGTGCCCTGGCCCAGAGATGAGAACAGTATTCCATGTAGGGCCGAACTTGCGCTTTGTAAAGTTGCAAGCGATGTGCCGGCATGAAATACTGTCTCACTCTGCTGAGCACGCCAAGCTTTTTAGAGGCCAATTTGGCCTTCCCTTCCAAGTGACCACGAAACTGCACGCTATTCGATATGTCGACGCCAAGGATTCCGATACTGGCTGAGGCAGCAAGGAGAGTGCCTTGAAACTGAGGAGATACGACAAAGGGGTTCTTTTTAGCGGCAAACGCGCAAACTTGTGTCTTCTGGGGATTGAACTGGACTAGATTTAGTCGGCCCCAATCCGAGACTTTGTTAAGACTCGACTTCAGACACAAGTTGGTACCGGTTTTCCCGAGAAATATTGGCACGGCCGGTATATAAGGCATCCCCAGTGCTGTCGTCTGCATAGCAATTAATGCTACCAGTTAGCAACATATCATTGATATGCAGAAGAAACAGCGTTGGTGATAGCACGCAGCCTTGTGGAACACCAGCGTTGATAGGCTTGAAATCAGAGCATTCACCGTCTACTACAACCTTGATGCTCCGATCAGCAAGGATACTGGTGATCCATTTGCACAATTTCTCGGGAAGCCCATAGGAAGGAAGCTTCGAAAGAAGCGCCTTGTGCCAGACCCGATCGAAGGCCTTCGCTATGTCCAAACTAACGGCCAATGCCTCCCCCTTAGACTCTACTGCCTCCGCCCATCTATGAGTTAAGTAAACTAGAAGATCACCTGCTGATCGACCCCGACGAAAACCGTACTGACGGTCACTGATCAGCTGGTGATCCTCAAGGTACCTCATGAGCTGGCGGCAGTTTATAATGGATTCCATTATTTTGGAGAACAAGGAGGTGATGGCGATAGGCCTGTAGTTGGACGGGTCTGAGCGGTCGCCTTTTTTAGGGATCGGGTGAACCAAAGCTGTCTTCCATGAATTTGGGACTACGCCTTGGTAGTAGGAGTACCGGAAAAGACGCGTTAAAACCGGTGCCAACTCCGGAGCACTCGTCTTCAGCACAATGGGAGGGACTCCTTCGCGCCCACTCGACTTCCTGAGGTCCAGGGAGGAGAGTGCTTTGCGAACCGAGCGCTGTGTGAATCGCACATCCGGCATGGAGCATTCACTTCGCGGAATGGTCGGCGGTGTGTTCCCCTCGTCATCTAGAGTGGAGTTAGACGCAAAAAGAGAGCACAACAGATCCTGCTTATAGCGTGATGCTATTTTACAGGAGCGACCAAACCATGGCTGGGATCTGCCTCCGATGGGCACCACAGAGGATGGAATAAAAAGTTCCATACCCTGAAGTACCACATCAGCAACAGAATATGCAATAACGCTGGGATCTTCCGACGAGAAGCAAACCCGCCCCCAAAGGTAGGATGCAAAAGAAGACCGCATCCCGTCCCAATCAGCTGACCTATAGTGCCAAAAACGGCGGCAAGCTGCAGATCGCAATTGCGATTGGAGCGTGAGTGGCACCGTGCTCCGGATCAGACAATGGTCCGAAGAGCCCAGAGGGTCATCGACGGAGACCTGATATCCGTCCGGATGAGAGGTCAGCAGAAGGTCCAACAGGGAAGGTACATGGTCTTCCACATCTGGGATCCGCGTTGGCGAAGTGACCAGTTGTGTTAGACCATATACCAAAGCAAAGTCGTAGACAGATCTACCCGCATGATCGGTTAAACGAGAACCAAGCCATTCAGCGTGGTGGGCGTTGAAATCACCGAGTATCACGATCTCTGCGGATGGGACCTGTTGTAGCACGGAGTCTGCAGCCATTTGGACGTGGTCGATGAGTCGGTCTGTGTCGGCATTACCGCTATGGGACCTATAGAGGCACCCGTAGACGCGGGGATGGTTGTCGCTGTCTACGCGCAGCCATAGGATGGACAGGTCCGTACCTTCAAGGCTGCCGAGGCGTCGAAAACAGATGTCCTCTCTGACGTATACACAAACTCCAGCCCGGGGCACATAGGAGTGTTCCAATTTGTATCCCGGGTAAGAGAGATATGAAGTATCAGCCGAAGAGGACACCTGAGTCTCGGTTAAAAAGAGCAAGGCCGGCTTCGCCGTCTCTAGATGGTAATGGACAGCGTTAAAGTTGGAATGAAGTCCCCTGATGTTGCAAAAATTCACGGATAGCGTGACAGGGGTCGCCTTGGTTGTATTGCTCCGCTTGCCCCGAGCAGCATTAGTCACGAGCGGAATTTTGCCCCCCCCCCCCCCCCTAGAATACGCGGGGCAGCCTGAGCACCCACGCTCAGGAGTGAAGTAGTTTGGTCGTGGATGCTCAGCGAGGGATTGTCCAGGGGTGCTGGTACCCTCCTGGGGTAGTCTTTTATTTAATTCCACTACCATGTTGATGGGGGGGGGGGTGAATTGGGCCTCCGGCCACCTGCACTCACCAAGCGCAACGCAGAGGTAAACCTCTACTTCACGCTGGTATTCTGTGAGGTCGTGGTACCACCCCGGTTGGAGCTGGCCCATCCGTGCGACAGCAAAAGCTACCGCTTGGCTCTACCACTGTTAGTATTGCTTGTTGTTATTTTTCTGTTACTTTTTATTGTTATTTATCTGTTTTTGTTTCTGCCTTTATTTTTTATTTTTTTATTTATTTATTCATAGAAAGAGTGTTACATAATTTACATTTCAAACTTTGCCAAACTGTATGCCAGTTTGTCGGCAACGCAACAGTTTATCGTTTCACACTCCTATATAACAATATAAGTTACTTATAAATACTTAAATTAACACACACATAATTAAAGAAACACTCACTACTAAGGACACAACGACAGGTAATGTTTCCTCAAGATTGTTTTGAGCTGCGACTTAGTTATGTTTTCGTCATAAATACCAGCAACCTCATTACACAAGGTCGGAGTTATCCATTGTCTTGTACGTCGTCCAAAGTAATTTTCAACCCTAGGTATGAGATATTTCCTCCTTTGTGTAACTTGGCGCTTCGGCATTATATATGTCTTAGGTTTCTTAAATGTTACCATACCATGCTGTTCTAATATGATGATGGATTTTACTTTCTTATCTATGGGAAGAATTTTGCAAATTATAAATAACATTTCATAATTTTTATCTATAGCATTTTTGGTTTTACGATCAACTAATATCTTTAAGAATCTTATTTGTATAGACTTTATTTTGTTAAGATAAGTTGGGAAAGTAAGTCCATATGCACTTAAGCCATATCCGATCGTTGCGTCTGCCAGGGCATAATACAGCATATACATGATTCCTCGGTTCACCACATATTTTATATGATTCAGTTTACCTAAAACTGCCCTAAGCCTGCCACACACTAATTCAACATGCGAGTCCCATGAGAAACGATTATCTATAACCAATCCTAAATATTTATAGTTCGTTACACATTGTAGCTTTTCGCAGCAGCAGAGAGAACGAAACCGATCAGTATGCAGGCAATCGTAAGTGTGACCTATAAGAGCTATATCTACAGTTTTTATAGAACGGTTATATGGTGATGATATTACCATAAATTTGGTTTTACTCAAGTTTATGATAATACCATTATCGTGGGACCACTTTATTAAATTATTTAAATTCTGCTGCACTTTTAACTGTATCTGGCTACTGTGTTTCCCACTATACACGAGGCAGGTATCGTTAGCATACATGTATATTCTACAATTCTTAATAACATTTACCATGCTGTTTACGTGCATTATATATCCGATCGGGCCAAACACAGAGCCAGTCGGTACACCAAATTTCACTTTTCCTATCCTACTATCCATTCCGTTTACACGAACAACAATATTTCTATTTTCTAAATATTTTTTGAACCAAGTTTTCACTGGACCTCTTATTCCACATTCATCCATGGCCTGCAACAAGCACTCATGGTCCAAAGTATCGAACGCCTTTTTAAAGTCTATAAATAGAGCTACTACGATATTTTTATTATTTAAAGAGATATTTACGTCATCTGAAAATGCTGTCAAGGCCGTCGTTGTACTTTTATTTAATCTAAACCCAAATTGAAATTCTGTTAAAATTTTATTTTTTTCTAGAAACACACCGATTTGTTTCATTAAAATTTTTTCAAATATTTTATTTATGTTACTTAATATTGCAATTTGTCTGTAGTTAGTGTAGTCTCTATGTGATCCATGTTTGTAAATTGGTCGGATAATTGCAGTTTTCAAATCATCAGGATAAATACCTTCGCAAATACAATTATTTATTAATGAAGCTAAAATGGGACTAATATACGCGTTATATACGTAGTTTGCATTTTATAGCGTTATTGTCTAATACTTCACGGGGGAGTGAGACTTTGTCTTGTCTCCCTCCCACCATCGTTAGTCCCGTTAGATAGTGATCAGACACACTGCACAATAATACATACGCAAACAGCCTGTTCGGGCTAGCAGTACGCACAAATACATGGTCGATGCAAGACGTTACTCGCCGCTCCGCAACCACTACCTCGCGTGTTACATCTCGGATTCCACACTGTAGGCCTAATTCACTAAGGGTATTTAAGTAAAAACTTGACGAGTTATCTATTGCATCCCCCAATATATTGATGTTACAGTCTCCCATGAAGACAATCTCATTACGAGATGGTATTGTGCGTATTATGGATTTTATTTCACTGATAAAAGAGTTTTTATTAGAACTTGGCGGTCTATATGTAACTAATACGTATATTTCGCGGTCTTGAATTTTCAACTGCCCTTTTATAATTTCACTATACAATGTTTGGGTATTATTTTTTATATTATTGTTATTGCTATATTGTTATTTCGTGTATACTGTTTCTTGGAAACGTCTCTTATTCTTCTCGGAACAAGCCCCACCCTTAATGTTTCACTAAGAATGGTACCCCTCCAATATGTCCACACAAGACCTTATTAGGGCAATCGTCACCGCCCTGAATCACACCCTTGGTCTGGGCATAAATCTGGACGATACGGTACTCGCCGCAGTCCAAGCCTCCTTGCCCCTCAGGTATGTCCCCCCCAGCCCCGTTGCATCCTGCTCCGTGGCCCCTACGGCTGCCCTGCAGACCGAATCGCCCGCGTCCCTCGTCATGGAGTGCTCATGCTCCGACTCCGGATCCATGATGTCGACCTCGCGGAAGAGGCCCGCGACCGAAAACACGTCCAGCAGTGGTTCTTCAGAGTCGTCTGACTCCGACGGAACCGCTGAGTCTTCGTTCACTACAGTGATCTCCAAGCGCGCCTTGGGCCCCTTAATGTCGTTAGAATTCTCCCGCCGTCCAAGCCAGCATCTCGCTGCGCCCGCACCCTCGCCAAAATAGAGGTCTTGCCTCCAGTCTTCCTCAGAGACAAGGCCAAGTTCACCCGCCTTTCCGAAACCTGCTACAACGCAGGTATTAAATATGAACAGGCCACCACCGTTGGTGAAGCCATAAAAATCATTCCTCAGTCGAACGATGACTTTCGCTGTCTTACCAGGCTTTTCACAGCCAAGCGTATGTCCTACCACTCGTACGCTCTTCTGAAAGAGCGATAAGTTAAGGCTGTAATCCGCGGTGTTCCATTTGACTTGCCAACGAAGACATCCTCAAGGACCTTAAGTCCCAAGGATTTCCAGTGGAGGCTGTGCACAAGATGCACAGCTACAAAGCCAAGAGGTTCCCGCTTGCCCTTGTAATCTTGACCAACGTGCCGGAGGCAACGGCCATCTTCGAACAGGTACGCACAGTGTGCGGGCTGTCGAAAGTGAGAGTTGAGCCCCTACAGAGGCGCGGTTTCCCGGCGCAGTGCCACCGCTGCCAACTTTATAGGCATGCGGCAGCCAACTGCTCTGCCCCATCCATGTGCGGTAAGTGCCTGGATCCGCATAACTCAAAAGAGCGTCCTCGGCCACAAAACGCCGAATCCCCACCCACGTGCGTCCTCTTACAGCAGTCAGGCCACCCGGCAAACTACAGAGGCTGCTCTCGTGCACCTCACCCTCGTCCCAGCAGTCAAGCTCCACCGCCAGTCAATGACAGGTCATTCCCGGCCCTCTCTTCAAGAATGCCCCGTCAGGGCCTTTCCCAGCCCCTTCAGGGCCCCTCTCGGCCCTATAAGGGTCGCCCAAGGTCCCTTCTGGGCCCTCTTTGGACCCTCAGGGCCCTATTCGGCCACCTCTGGGCTTCTCTTAGCCTTCACAGCCTCCAGTTTTCCCCTGGGGCCCCAAAAAGGCCGACTTGACGCGGATATCCTCCGCCCCATCAGCAAG
The DNA here is from genome assembly GCA_963668995.1 of Parnassius mnemosyne. Taxonomy (NCBI): domain Eukaryota; kingdom Metazoa; phylum Arthropoda; class Insecta; order Lepidoptera; family Papilionidae; genus Parnassius; species Parnassius mnemosyne. The sequence goes on along the minus strand of CAVLGL010000091.1, from coordinate 11,840,664 downwards.
CACAACCCTCAATGGTTAATGACCTGAATACGGTTTATTCCGCTATTCAGAATATCAACATTGGGGAGATTGCCGTCCTAGCACGCAAACTGCGCGCTGCTCAGTGCCCTCAGGACCGTCTCCTTGCTCTTACAGAGCATCACAACCTTTTATGTTCCCTGTAACTTGAATTCATTTGATTTAAGTTAAATTAAAATTATATTTACATAATGACAGAGCACCCTGCTCTCCCAAAAGCTCACGGTCGTATTATGCCTAAGGGTGCGTACAGATCAAGTAACATGTTGTTTAACTTTTGTTTTATAACACGTCCACTATATGTAACATTGTTTTTCAACATTGCAACATATAACAATACTGTACCTATTAGAATAACAATGCAATATAACAATGTTATATGACATTGTAGTATGATATTGTCGTTTGTCGTTCTGCCTTTCGAGTTATATAACATTTGTGTCACGTTATATAACACGTTTTAAAACATATTGTTTTATATAATGTGTACGCACCGTAAGGGTTTATCGCTTGTGTCTTTTAACATTCGCGGATTGCGAAATAACCTCCCAGAGCTTAAGCTCTTTCTTCGAGATCGCGAAGCCGAACTCCTTAAAGGCCTTTCAGACAGAGCTGACCGCAAAGGCGACGGTACTGCCATTTACTACAAGAAGACACTTCATTGCTCTCATATTCCTACTCCGCAGCTTACCAACATGAAAGCCACGGTATGCAGGCTAGTCATGACTGGACATCAGTTCATTGTCATAGCCTCCTGCTACATCCCCAGTAGAACCCTCCCCTTGAAAAAAGATTTTGATGCTATTTTATCTTTAGGCACCTCAGTCATTATATTTGGAGATTTTAACTCCAAGCATACTGAATGGACCTGCCTTTTTACTTCGCAGAGTGGCAAGAAACTGCTTGATATCACGCAGTCTCTTGACCTTACCGTCCACAGTACTCTCGGTGTCCTCACTATCCCGATACTCCCCCGACGTGCTAGACTTTGTACTAGTTAAAAGAGTTTCCCTCAACCTCAGGGCAATCGAGACACTAGACGATCTAGGATCCGAACACCGACTGGTCTCCCTCATTCTTGGACATCAGTCACCTCCCTCATACTCCTCCACGAAAACCTTCACTAACTAGAAGGGCTTCAAGGAGTCCCTACCTAAGGCTATGGAATCACAGGTCTCCCCCATCTCCCTCTCGTCGGACTTTGACAGTCCCGAAAAAATCGATACCGCGGTCGATTCTTTCTCCACCCTTATAAAATCCTCCCTTAAGGAGAATGAAAGGGTCGTCCCGGTTGCTAATAATGATGGTGTTCCCCTACATATAAGTAACCTAATGAAAGCTAAGAGAGCTGCATTCCGGAGAGCAGCAATATAACCCACCCCGACTATAGGCGTACGGCCAATCGTCTTCAACGAGAAGTCCGTTTTCGCCTCTCCGAACTTCTATACTTCGAAAAGAGTAAGCTCATGGAGAATATCTCTCCCTCTCATACAGGGTACTATCAGATGGCGAGAGCCTTCCGCATAGACGCTATCACCCACACTCTGCCTCTCTCCCGTCCCGACGGTACGTTTGCCTTCAAGGACGAGGAAAAGCTGAGTGCTTTGCAGACAGCATTGCTGCACAATGCTCTCCTAGCTCTCAACCCACCGACCCCTCCCACATCCAGATAGTAGAGGAACCGCCACCGGAACTCATCCCACACAGCTTTTGACCCTATCACTGTGTCCAATGATGAGATCTCATCCCTTATCAAAGGACTGAAGCCCAAAAGGGCTCTGGGCGTGGATGGCATCTCTAACCAATCCCTTAAACATTTCCTTGAGCAGGTGTTAACCCTTTTAGCTATTATCATAACGTCTGCTTTAATTTTAGTTACTTGCCGACTACGTGGAAAGAGGCAACTGTCATTGGTATCCCTAAGCCAGGAAAGCCCTCAACCTCCCCTCCAGTCATCGTCCCATCAGCCTCCTCAAGGCCATGGGCAAACTCTTCGAACATGTCATCCTTACTCGTATGAGGCTCCATCTGTTTCCCACAGACGGTGACCCTCTTGTCATCCCTCAACAATTTGGTCCGAGCGAAACATTCTTGTCTCCAACAAGTTCACCGTATTGTGGAATATATTCTCAGTGGTTTCTATCCTCGTCGTCATAAGACCATCGCGGTCTTTTTCGACACTGCAGAAGCGTTTGATAGAGTCTGGCACGAAGGCCTTATCTACAAACTCTACAGAATAGGCCTCCCTGATCGTCTTGTTCGTCTCGTGGCCTCCTACCTGAAGGATCGTACCTTTCGTTTTAGACACGAAGGCACGCTCTCTTCTCGACGCCCTATCAAAGCAGGTGTCCCTCAGGGCTCAGTGCTTTCCCCTCTGCTGTATATCCTATTCACCAACGACATTCCCAACTTGTCGATAGGTGTTTAGCTCTCCCTCTTTGCAGACGACACTACCCTCTTTTGTAAAGTTATCCACTACCTTTGATATGGAACAAGATCCAAAAGTTAGTTGATGATTTAGGAGCTTGGTTCCAAAAATCTCGCATCGATGTGAACCCGGAGAAGAGCTCCGCCGTTCACTTCGATCATAAACGACGCCGCCTCACTACCATTCCGCCAAGTCGTATACTAGGGACCCCTGTATACGACTTGGCGGACGGTCTGGCATACGACCGGCAAATATTTAGGTGTCACCCTTGACACGAGGCTCACCTTCGTGCCCCATGTGAAAATAGTAACCCGCAACGCACGTTTCTATCTGAGTAGGCTCAACAGTATGCTGGGCAGACACAGTAAAATGTCGTTTTGTTGTGCCTTATGTCCAAAATGTTGGCGAAACACGTGTCGTATTTTCGAGAGTAGTGTGTCGTGCTGTAGTGTTATGCTACTTACATATCATTTTACACTATTTTAAATTCATTTTTCCATTCTGTTTTGATTTTCTGCATTCACCTCAAAACTGGATATTTTGTATCACCTTTATTTCCATAGGATCCTGTAACGTTTTTAAACCATAAGAACACAATAACAAATCATTTTCACTTTGTATTTTCACGCTATCAGCACTTTTTAAATCGGTGTCGATGAAGTCTACCTTTTTCGATCTTTTATTTAGTTCTCCGTAACTCTGCAATTTCGGGCTTTGTGCGCGCTGGTGCGCTACCTTTTTTCCTATAGCAATAATATCTCATTTTTCACTTAAATCTTGCCGTTTCTCTATAACGAGCCTAAAACCAAAATTTGACATGTTTTGACATCGTTGTTTATCTGGTTGTCATGGCAATTTTTATTCAAATTCGCTACCGTTCTGTTGTTTGTACTTCGATAATTCCACATAAATACTCTTTCCTCTTGGCCATTTACAAAAAATTTGCTTTTAATTTAAATAATTTTCCGTTCTCTCTAAAAAGGTATAAAAGCTGAACAATCGGTCAAGAAACTCAGTCTCGCTTCGGTTCTCAAACTCGAAGCATCTCCTAAAGGCCTTATCCCTGGGCTGCACTGCCCCGGAATCCTGCAAGCCTCTGTCCTGCCTGATGTCGCCGGATCCTGCAAGCCTCTGTCCTGCCTGAAGTCGCCGGATCCTGCAAACCTCTGTCCTGCCTGAAGTCGCCGCGACCCTGCAAGCCTCTGCCCTGCCTGAAGTCCCCGGATCCTGCAAGCCTCTGTCCTGCCTGAAGTCGCCGGATCCTGCAAGCCTCTGTCCTGCCTGAAGTTGCCGGATCCTACAAGCCTCTGTCCAGCCTGAAGTCGCCGGATCCTGCAGGCCTCTCGTCACCTCAGTGCTTGTTAGGCTAACAGACCATTTGGGTAATTTTACAGGAGCAATGTTTTTTTGATTTTCTATGTTATGACTCAAATAAAGCCGTAATGTTCAGTAATTTCCAAAACTATGGCACATCTGGGCTTCTAATAATCCATAAAAAATAAAAACTTTGTCCTTAACATTGTTTAAAACCGATTTCAAAATGGATATTGGACAAAAAAAAAACTACAATTACGTTAATGGATATACACTACATTCCTTGGGATGTTAGCCAAATAGCAACCAAAAATATTTTGTGCTTGTTTGCCCTATAGCCTCGATTCACAATACAGGATGTGAAATTAAACAAAGATACTGCGAATCATTATTATATGTTATAATAAAATTAATAAATGCACTTCGAATTTTATCTAATAGGCCTGAATTAAAATAAAATGTTGAATTTATTTATATACTACCGGAGCCCTGCGGTTTCACTTGCGTATCATTTTAACGAAATCATAGCAATCGAACCAATCAAACAAACCAGACTAAACCCTACAAATCCCTAAAACCCCTCCTAACCCCTATAAGCCGCTCAAGAAGCCAAACAAACCCTTACAAATTTCTACAAACCCCTACTAACCTCTTAAATACCTACAAACCGAACATTAACCAAACCGAACAAACAAACAAATGCGTAGTTCTTGTGGGAAATTTTAATAGAATAGATAAAGATTGTAAATATGAAAACTGCTGACGCAAAGTAATAAAATAAAGTTGTAGGTATGTAATTATTAAAAATAAAACAAATAATTGTACTGAAAATTATTTATTCAAAACTGAAATCACATGTTAGGTTTATATATAAATCTTTGTTTACATGTTAGGCCACATTGAAGAAAGAAGAAAAAAGATTACACTTTTATAATACCTTTGCGATAGTTGAGCTTGTAATAGGTCCACCTCCACTATTTTTTATCTACGTTTATTTTATCTTTTCTAATTTTCCAGTCTTTCCATTTTTTCCTTTATCTTTAAGTGAAAATCCCGTCTAAATCGGTCCAGCCTGTCCAGTAATTCGCTCGTTTGCGAAATAACGTACAAACTCGTCAGCGATGTGAGTATGACAGTATGACAAAAGTATACTTCTAAACCATCCTGTATAACACACATAAAATAATACCACAATGATTAAAATCAACTTAAATGTCGTAATATGCAGTACTGCGGATATTCCGTTTATCACAAATGGTTCATGAGATAATTTTCAAAGTTATAGATTCACTTTCCACCTCGTTTTACTTGTATATTCACCGAAAAACTTAATAAATCTCGCAGTTCTAACACCGTTTCGCGTGGCGATAGATTCTAACTAAACAATATGGCGGATCAGCGAGGTGTGACGTCATGAGCGAGCGGGCCTGTGATTGGTTGATTTGAGGATATACGGCAAACAAGCACGCAGTGAGAATTCCGCTATTGGAATGTTGGCTAATTTGTGGTGGTAAGCCACACCAGCACGAAAATTAAAATTGTAACTGTGGATATTGGTTTTTTAACATCGTCTTTTACTAGTTTATTGGTATAGTTACACGAGTCATTCTTGATTTAGACTGTGTGGTTATTGATTCTTAAGCATATTACATTCAAAGGTCATTTTCGTTTAAATTGGTCTGTTGACCAAACAAGCACTGAGGCAACGCTCTGTCCTGTCTGAAGTCGCTGGGATCCTGCAAGCCTCTGTCTTGCCTGAAGTCGCCGGATCTTGCAAACCTCTGCATTCACCTGAAGTCGTCGCCTAGACACGCCCACGCCTTCACCTACGCTGTGCGTGCTCGCTCCAGGCGCTGCGAGCGCTTATTCCAGGCGCTGTGGGCCTACCACCAGCACAGCCTGTGTATAATCTGTGGGCAGCGAATACCACCACCAAAAGCGGGGTACCACTTGGATCTTCGGCCTTAGCTTCAATACTCATCATTTTTATATTTTAAATAGATTATTTGTTTTGCCCTATTTTTGTTGTTTTATTGTTGCTAGGTTAGGTTCTTTTTTGTTTTTAATTGTCGCTTCACGACAGTGCCTAGTGTGGTGATGCTGAGGGTGGTAGTGCTGGGATTGACGGCAACAGATATAGTGCGCGCGATTGAGGGAGAGTGGGAGGTCCCCTTAAAACTGAGCAGGACACATCATTTTCTTTCTTTACGCGGAACGCGAAAGTTTATTACAACCCCATTATAATGGATTTCCGCAAAGTAACGCCTGATTCTATTAATTATCAGAAGAATATGTCGTAAAGTATTTTTACTTCGTAAGTGTGTACACAATTACATGAACGTGTTCCTTTTCTTTTTATACCACTCCCTGTCTCCCTGCTTGGAAATCTTATCATCTTACGATTTGAGCCAATTCTTAGAACTTATAGTAGTCAAACCGCGAATTCACTTAATATGCTCACTGTATTAAGAAACTCCTTCTATGTTCACATATTGTGACGGACAACTACGGAACCCTAAATTGTCAGTGGTTTATTATTTTTAATAATTTCTATCTTAATAAATATATTAGTGTGACGTATGTTGTTTATTAGTTTTAAAGCATAACGATCAATGGTGGTTAGATTACTAAAAAAAAATGTATCTCCAAGTAAACCAAGCCACTGGTGACAACAGGGCTGTTTTTTTCTCAACAAAAATTTATAGGAACGCTGCTAGAGTAAAATTTTTACACTATCCCTTGAAGATAGAGCTTCGTTTTCTCAAATGTTTTTCACCATTGAACATACACTGACGCCGTGGTAGAGCTACGCTTTAGCTATACTGGCCAAGATCGAGAAAGGTCCAGGCCACACTCTTACAGAATACCAGCGTATACTAGTAGCTAAATGCTGCATTATTTAAAATTATAAGTTGTAAATTTAGTAGAATATTTACTTGTAAAACTTTCTCTTTAAACAGTCGCAAATCATTTAATGAATGGGCGACAGTAGAAATTTATAAAAGTAGGCGAAGGTTATACGAGCTTTATGATGAAAGATCATATAATAGTTGTGTTATATTTAGAGATTATGTAAAAACATATTCTAAAATATTTCAAAAAGTGTGCTCCACTGCTAAGGCTTTACATTTAAGCAACAAAATTAAAACTGAATTCGACAAAATTAAAATGACCTGGAGAATAATAAATAGTGAAACGGGCAAGGTCAAACCGCGCAACTCGGATTTTCAATTGAATATTAACAATAATTTAACGCGATCTGATCAAGAAGTTGCTATCGCTTTTGAAAAACATTTTACTTATGTTCCCTTTTTGACAACAAAATCATTAAATTCTTCTCCTACTGTCACCGAATCATTGCTCAAACAAAATGTAAAGGCTTGTTCAAATACTTTTAAATTCCATAGAGTACTGCCAAAAGATATCGGTAAATATTTTAAAACTATTGATGTTAAGAAAACGGCAGACCTATGGGAGATTTCCGTTAAAGTTATTTTATTTATAATAGATATATATCACCTTATCTAGCCACTATATTTAATATAAGCGTCGAATCTGGTGTGTTTCCTGATTTAATGAAATATAGTAAAGTCATACCTATATTTAAATCTGGTAGTACATTAGACCCCGCCAATTTCAGACCAATTTCTGTACTACCAACATTTAGTAAAATCTTTGAAAAAAATATTTCATATCAGATGTTAAGTTTCTTCAATATTAATAAATTGTTACATAATAATCAATTCGGTTTTACAAGGGGGTTTTCACAGAGGTCAAATCCTGGCTGGGGCCCATAGCAGCTTCTTCGACGGGCAGACGTAGGTCGGGCCTCAATATGGCCACGTGGAATATGTTCTATCACAATAAACTATATGGGAGAAAGCTATAAACACGTAGTACTTACCAATTATCCAAAGCCAACTTCGCACCAAGGCTTGGGCAGGCCATGAGTGTGTGTAATAGTGGATGGCGAGTAGTGTACAGTGAGGTGTAAATGTCTCCGACCTGAGCAAGCTTAGGCGACCAGCAGCGGCCGAGTTCCAGGCTGCCCCAAAATGCTGCATCGCTCCAGCAGGCTTCAGCGCCGGACCACTTCTTTCTTCACTGTCACTACACAGTCTATCAGCTTCATCGTACATTTAACTAACTTCAATTCGCCTGATTCCACACTCATCACAGAATCGAACACGTGATATCCGACACGGCAAGGACAGTAGCACAAAAATCAACATTGAATGTCCCGGATTCCTTTATCACAAATTATATATTCGGCACCAGAATAACACGTCGCACCAGAGTCAAAATACGCCTCGTTAACACGCAAATTAATCTAACTAGGCAACCAAAACACAAAAGGCACTAACGCGACGATTCAATTATAACGATATCTTCATATAGCTATCTAGATCCACGACGGGCCGCGAATCTACGTAAGAGGCCCGACGGCCCTCGTGGCCGGCGGGGCACCGACCCCTCGACCACGCGTCGAGCGATAGATTGCCCTCGCGTCGAGCGACTCGGCGTTTATCTCACCTACATACCAAATCAGGTGAGGCGCTAGCTTGAACGCCATTGGAGGGCAAACAAATTACCTTTTTTGGCCTAAACAACGAATGTTAAAAATGTGAATACCAGTGTGTATTTAAATGGGGAGGAATTGAGCCATGTTGTATCCACTGTTTTTCTTAGCATCACTCTCGACGCAAAGCTTCAGTGGGGCCCCCATATATCCAAATTAGCAAGCAAACTAAGTTCTACAGCCTATGCTGTAAAAAAGATTAGAGGTCTTACTAGTGTCGAGACAGCTAGATTAGTTTATTTCAGTTATTTCCATAGCATAATGTCTTATGGGATTTTGCTTTAAGGAAATGCGGCTGATTAAGAAACTATTTTTGTTTTACAGAAGAGAGCCATTAGAGTTATTTACAATCAAAACCGATAGAGTCTCTTAGAGATAAATTTAAAGAAATAAATATATTAACTTTGGCCTTTCAGTATATTTACGAAAATTTAATGTATGTTCACAAAAACAAAGATAGTTTTAGTAAAAAAAGTGATATACATTCTGTTGATACTAGGAACAAACACAAGCTAGTGATGTCAGTTTCTCGACTCAACAGAGTCAGTAATTCATTCTTGGGGCAATGTATACGCTATTACAACAAGGTCCCGCAAAGTGTACAGGTTCTCTCTATTACCAAGTTTAAATATTTTATTAAGCTGAAACTGTATAAAAAGGGTTATTATAGTATAAATGAATACATGGTTGATAATATATACATGGCCCCTGGGAATGAGATGATCGCTTCCAATCAGTTTCTAAAATAAATTTTGTAAATAATTCGTAATCATTTATATTGTAAAATTTATTTAAAGAAAAAGTCCCGCTGGGTTTCTTGCTGGTTCTTCCCAGGACAGAGGGTTTTTTTTCGAACCAGTGGTAAAGTAATAAATGACTTTAAATAAGAATTACACATGTAATGTATATTGAATAAAACATTATTCTATTCTATTCTGTTCTGCTATGTTTCTTAATGTGAGTGTAGAGAACCAAAGACCTTTACTGGTCTCAAGGCAACCTTCTTCGTCAAAAGGTCTTAGTCCTCAGAGTTGACAACGCATCATCATTCTTAATCGAGAACATGTGTAGGTTTAAATAAATTACTATCAGATGGACTGTGTGCTCCTTTTTTACCCTTTCCCATTAAAAAGTTTTAAGAATATTTTATTCTACGACCTCAAACCTTTGACATATTTTAACATATAATTTATTTATAAGTCGTTACACATATTGTTAACGATCTCTTAAGTACGGTCTGAAAGGATCTTTTTATGTCACAAAAACACTCCTAAAGAGTCGAAACTGAAAACAATCGCGGATTATAACTTTTGTATACACAGAACATTCATCATTTTCTAAATAAATATTTATATAAAGATTTCTGAATCCAGTAGCTTAGTTTTGCAAGGATATAAAATAAAAATTAGGAATGGGCCGAAGCAAAATACGAATCACACAATATTATCGTTACCGTTACAGTCTAATATAAGTCCATTGCTGAACATAGGTCTCCATATATTGGTGAGTGTAGAGAACAGGAGACCCTGTTTACTAGAAACGACGCATTCCATCATTCCATCTTAGTTGTTAGGGCTAACAACGCGTCTGCATTTTTATTCATAATCGAAGTCAGATGTAGATATCTTTGGGCCACTGCTTCTACTTACCATCAGGTGGAATGAGTGCTCGTTTGTAACTCTTTTACTATAAAATAAATTAATGAAGATTGTTTTATAGGGGGGATACTTGCCATAGTTATCACGCTGGCTTGTAAAATCATAGATAAAAATGCTGCTGACCATTTCTTGGTTTGTATCTCTCTGTAGCCTCTTACGCTACCCACAGGATGATATGTGATAGTATATATTCTTACATCGCCACATCACAGTTACATAATGCCACTGGTCAAGGTCATATGATACTCGTATTACGGATTCAAGCCTGTGTAGTTGAGAACAGGTCTCTTCCCATTTCTAGCTTAAGGAGCAATGAGGCTGCTGTGCAGGGCCTTTTCCGTTTTATTTATTAAATCAAATTACTTTGAAATTACTTTGAACCCATCTAGGGAATCAGAAGGCATCATCTACAGCTCATCAGCTTAGAGTAAATTTTACAGCACACGAGCCACTCGGGTTTGATCTCCGCCGAAACCAATGAAAATGTAAATTGAAGTTGAATGTGCTGATTTAACATGTGTCCCACGATGAAAACATCGTGAGGAATCCGGCATTTCTGCGTAATAAAAAATATTTCGAAGACATGTTTATGCATTGGGGCAGCGCAGCAGATTTTTCCTTGTCTAAAATTAAGCCTAAAACCCTCTCACAAATAAGTTGTTTTTTTGTTTTTGCTTTTTTGTACAGGAGAGGGGGCAAACAAGCATACGGTTCACCTGATGAAACTGATTACCGCCGCCCATGAACAACTGTAACACAGGCGAATTGCAGATGCGTTGCCGGAATTTTAAAAAGGAGAACGCTCTGTTCTTGAAGGTCCCTAAATAGTATCGGTACGGAAAAATCTCTGGTGGTAGTCGATTCCACAAAGAAAACTTTTAGGGTTTAGATATGTAGGGAGTTTTAGACTTAATGTGGCTTAATAAGGCTTTGCCCAGGCGACACCGTTTATAGGTTGCAATTTTACTTTTTAACTTTAATGATAAATCATCTGACACGAATAACTAATCGAATAACTAACGAATAACAACAAAAAATCCTTCTTGTTGACGTTACCAGCATCTTATTTATTGCAGCGACCTTACATATTTAATTAAAGGGTGCTCAATTTGCCCTAAAATGTCTCAATATTTAAGACGACTAAAAAAATACGGTTGGAATTAAGGTAAACCTGCTGTGAGCGTGTTGTTTTAATAATAAATTAATTATTAAAAATAAATCTGCTGGTGAAATAAGTAGATTTAGCCCCTTTAAATTAAGGACACACACTATGTATGACGAAGAAGATTTTTTTATAGAATAAGTGTGTCAAGTGAGCAAACAGTTCACCAGATGGTAAGTGGATGGTGTGGTCCAAAGACACAAGTATCCTCGTTTAAGAATAAAAATAAAGATGCTTTGTCAACCTAGTGAACTAAGATGGAATGCTCTGTTTCCAGTAAAAAGGGCTTCTGGTTCACTACACACACCATACGAAAAACTGTATTGTTTAATATTTCATACATCTTGTCTATATTGTCTATGTTAAATAAAGTACAATAATAATTTTTCTCTCTTGCCCTCAAATATGGCTACTAATTCGTACGTTTCATTACATTTTTATATTTATAGAAATACTGACTTTTACAATAAATTATAAAAATATAAGTGCTCTTTCAATTCTACGTAAATAAACAAAACATCAACATATTAAACTATTTCACACTGATTTTCTCTAAGACCGTTATAGCCTTCCCTGATCGAGCCGACCCATTCGTGGTGCTACGACAATAATATAGCTCCAACGTGGCTTTACCACTTAAAGATGAGAAATAATTCCCTCTAATCTTATGACATAAGGGTTACTTCGCAAGTATACCATTATTAGTTAGTGTGTCTATAGTTTTACAACATACAGTTCTTGTTGTTGTGTTTTTCCGTTCACTAAAGGAGTGTAAAAACGTAGTCTGGGTAACTTTGAAGGCTGGAAAACTAAAACTGGTTGGCTTGGATATAAAAACTACGAAAGCTGGTTTGGCTTGCATAAGTATGAACATGATGGCAGGCTGGTTGGATGGTCGGTAAAGTGATAGCTTGCGTAGTTAGAAAAATAATTGCAGAATAGGTAAACAAGATTGCAAGATCACTTCCATGACTAAGGAAACGATGTATGAATGCCACGTATAATAAGAGAAACGATGGCTTGGGTGGCTAGAAAAATGATGCTGGATGACTTGGATGGTTAGGCTAATGATAGCTGGATGGCTCAGATGACTAATAAAACGATGGCTGGATATCATCTATCGATTGAATGCAATGGATATGCTTAAAATTAGGTTCCAAACAAAATGGAGGAAAATAGCAGGAAGGCGTCTTAGCTTAAGCTAGAATAAACGCAAATTAAAAGTAGTAAAAATGCATTATCATTCATCATTACAGCCTTTCATAAGTCCACTGCTGAACATAGGCCTTCCCCAAGGAATGCCACAAAGCACGGTCCTGAGCCACCTGCATCCATCGACTTCCTGCATGTCTTACCAGGTCGTCACTCCATCTCGTGGGGGGTCACCCTATACTTCGCCTACCGGTACGAGGCTGCCACTCGAGAACCTTTCTTCCCCATCGGTTGTCGGTTCTTCGAGCTATATAACCGGCCCACTGCCACTTCAGCTTACTTATCCGTTGCACTATGTCGGTTACTCTGGTTCTACTGCGGATATACTCATTTCTAAGTTTATCACGCAGAGAAACCCTGAGCATAGCCCATAGCTCGCAGCGACGTTGAGCTTCCTAATACGGCCAGCAGTGAAGGACCACGTTTCAGTTCCGTAAGTCATCACTGGCAACATGCACTGGTTGTACAATTTCGTTTTAAGGTTTTGAGGTATGTCTGACGAGATGTGAAGATTGACGTCTCGGTCGAAGTTGGACTTATCAAGTCGGACTATTTGTCCCAGGTAAACATACTCGTCAACAACTTCGAGCTTAGTGCTCCCAACAACTACCGGCATAGGTGTGACATGGACATTAAACATGATCTTTGTTTTATCCATGTTCATCCTAAGACCTATTCGTTGGGAGATACTATTGAGGTCATTGAGCATGGTGTTTAGGTCCTCCAGCGATTCTGCCATAAGGACTATATCGTCGGAAAATCGAAGGTGAGTGATGTACTCGTCATTGATGTTAATACTCTATCCTTTCCAGTCCAGAAGCTTGAAAACGTCTTCCAATGCAGCGGTGAAGAGTTTCGGCGATATGACGTCACCCTGTCTTACACCTCTCTGCAATTAGATAGGTTTCGTACCGAAGTGGCATTTCGCTGGAAGGAGGCAAATCTTACGGAATTAAAGGGCTTCTGAAGGACTTCAAGTACCGGTCTTCCTCCCGCTTTCAGAAGCTCTGCTGTAATTCCATCCGCATTAACTAGTACATAATTAATGATGAGCAACTATACGTGGTAGAGCCATGCTGCAGCTATATTAGTAGTATAGTTGTAGCACGAAAGGGTCGGCTCGAACGGGGAAGGACGACGCTCTCACAGAATACCAGCGTAAAATAGCAGCGTAACGCTGCTGGGTTTCGTATGGTAAGTGTAGAGAATCGGAGACCATTTTTACTGGAAATGAGGCATTCCATCTTAGTCCTCACGGGTGACAACGCATCTGCATTTTGATTTGTATATATATATATATATACAAATCAATATAATAGAGGATAGATGTAGATGTCTATGGGCCGCAGCAACCACTTACCATCAGGTGGAATGTGTGCTCGTTTGTCACCCAAATCCTATAGCTCCTGCGGCCCATAGACGTCTACATCTATTCTCTATTACAAATCAAAATGTAGATGCGTTGTCACCCGTGATGACTAAGATGGAATGCCTCATTTCCAGTAAAAAGGGCGTCCGGCCACCTGCACTCACCAAGCGAAATGCAGAGGTACTTACTTACTTCACGCTGGTTTTCTGTGAGGTCGTGGTACCACCCAGGTTCGAACCGGCCCATCCGTGCGACAGCAAAAGCTGCCGCGTGGCTTTACCACAGTTTATCCTGTGAGAGCATTTTCTTTCCCCGTTCGAGTCGTAAGTAACTATTTGTGATAAAACCATATTATTTTTGCATGCGTGGCAACTATGGTAAATATTCCCTTTATATGGCAATGTATGAGGAGACTTCTGTTAAGCAGTAGACTATGAAAGTATGTAATTAAAGAATTAATGATTATAATATTAATTGGAAAATAAAATTGAAAACTCAGAATAATAGAGCTACTGCAATATTGCTGTAGCTTATGTTATGTCGGAGACATATCCCGCTATATCAATAATTCAAATGTAGTTTGTTTAACACAGTATGTTTTGTGCCTTATTTTTCCAAATATATTTTAATTCCTGACGTCGAAAAGTAAGGAGATTTCATTTAATTTCCTTGTTTATAACCGTCAACTAACTGCATTTGTAGAATAGTTATTATTATTATTGCAATTCATTTAGAATTTTGTGTTGCGGTCAGACTGTCGTTCCACTACCATTCAGCATTATTGACGATTATGACATATATATATTATGCATTTCAGACATAGTGTTTAAAAATAAACAATTATTATGACGTTCATTATTGCAGAGAGGATTTATATGCAGCATTTATAATTATGTACACGATTATATTAGTTATGTACACGATTGACTGATTTATTTTATTGGAATTTGGACACCCGTATTTATAGTGTATGTTTATAATAAACATGCTCAAGGTCGTGATAGCTTAGAGGACGAACGTTGCCCTTAATTTTCATAGTACACGAACAGAGTTCGAACTCACACGACAGTGCTGAAATTGTTAATTACAATTTTATTTTATTTATTTTTACTTAAAAACTTTATTGCGTCCCTTTAGAAAAAAAAGGATACAAAGGGCGGACATAATATGTCCGCCCTTTTTGACTGGTTGACTGATAGAGAATGCCTCAAGGCATTCTCTATCAGTCAACCCATGGATTGGTGAGAGTTTGTCGTAGGTGTAGCAATTAAAAGAAAAGAAAAAAAATTAAAATAAAATTAATACACATTATATGTAACAAAACAGACTATGATGTAATATTATAAGTAAATGCATATATATATTTGCACATTTACATATATTAACACATATTCATAATATAAATATATTTATAATAAAATATAAACATACATAAATACATACTGCCGTCGTACGAGAGAAGGGCACATCTATCATTTTGGTCAAACTGAGATAATTGGGATTAAAGTTTTTATCATATTCTGCTTCATAGTGTGGAAACCTATCGCTTAAAAGAAAAAAAAATACTGATGATATATGCGTGAAGGTTAGTACTATTATATTTTTTACTTTTTAATTTTTATATATAATTAATTATTAAATAAATTCAAAAAAAATCTTTTCAACTTAAAAAAAAATATTTTAAAAATACCACTTACTACAAAGAAAAGGCATAGTTAACCAAATGTGACCTTTCTTTTTAATATTTCAAGCAAATTGGTCATTGCGTCTTAAAAGAAAGGGCACATTTGTCGAATTGCTCTTTTTTTAGTGTAAATTAATTTAATTTTTTCTACAAAAAAAAAACAAATAATCATGTGAAGAAAGTTTAATAAACTATAAAACATATTTATAATATTATCATGCCATTTCTGGTTAGGTTATCCAAATAACTGAAACAAAACTTAACAAATCTTCTTCTAGGACACCAACATTTAAAGAAAAAAAAAAACGTTTTTAATATTCAATAGTTATTTATAAATTATTAGGGATAAGCATCTACATACAATTTTGGTTAACAAATAGAACTTATGAATTAGAAACAAAAAGTGCTAATACTTAAACTTAATTACACTTTTTGTTTAGTTAGACACCTAAGGAAAGTAAAAATTAATTACTTTTATTCTTTTTACTAATAGGTTGGACCCTAACTTAAAAATCTATAAAAAATAGTTACTTTAAATTATAATATGAAAAATAAATCAAAATATTATTAATTCTTAATAGAGGTAGTAATTAGGAGCATACATTTTGGTTTTGAACTTTTATATAATTATGAAAAACAATAAATAATTAGAATAAGCTCTAATAGAGTATACTCTACAGAAAATAGCTTACACTCGTAATTATTAAAGGCACTCGTAGTTTAATATTTTTAAAAATACTATTATTATTATTATAAAAATTAAATGTAACTATAACAAACATAACATGGCACTTGGTTGAATTATCACAATGCAATATATTTGGTAATAACTATAAAAAGTATAAAGAAAATTAAATAATCCGTTTTGCTTAAAATATTAATTTAAAAAATAGTCTTTTATTTCAGTCTTCATAAATTTCTGTGAGATCAGCTGAACTGTCGTTAACGGGTAGGGTTTCCCAAAAACCTCTTCTGTTGTCAGGCATGAGTGGCCCAAGCTTGGAAAGTATAGCTGATTTCCTCTCAGATTTTATACCTCGTGGAGAAAGCTTCTGCATAGGCAATGGAATACCAATTTTAAGATTTTTAATTCTCAAGAAATCCAATTCTATTTGCTCTTCAGTGTCATGGCTGTTCTTGTAGAACATCGAATTGCTCCCACGCCGAAAAGTGATTTCAGACATGTTTCTTAAATAAGCTCGCGGCACAGAATGTTGTAATTTATACGATGAAGAACAGTCTTCAAAATCGTGAAAACCCTGGACTGTCATTTTTTTCACCACAGTATTTGAACCAGTATCAGCGACAGCTTTGCAAAAATCTTTAAAGCCATACACTCGCTTGTTCTTCTTAAGTGATTGCTCCACTCTATGGTCAAATTCATCGGCAGCCATAAAAGTATGACCAACTTCCAGATAACGCAGCACAACACTTTCAATATTTACATCCTTTGAATTGACTAAATATACTAAGTAGGAAAAAAGGCACCAATTTTTGTTTTGGGCCGCGCAGTTATCCAGCCACAAAATCACATTTTTGAAGTCCCGGTTTTCAAAGAAAAATGCTTGAAAGCAGCTAATTATGTCTTCCTTTTTTCTCCCTGCAATAGCTTCGTGCCATAAGACTCCCAGTGTTTTGCCAACTCCGTGTAACCTTTTGTCACCTACAGGAACAAAACTCTGATTGAAAACGATAAGCCTTGGACAAAACATTACCGTTTTAAATTCTTCCATGCGAGGTAACATAATTACCTTTTCTAAATCAACTGCAAATATTATGGTGTCAGTAATTTTTTGCTTCGTTTGGCTTTCAACATCCTCTTCATATTTTTTTCTCGCTGAAATGTACCTAGTGTGATGATCTTCATATTCTTGGCATTCTTCGCAATTCCTGTGCCTTATTTCCACGTTAGGGTTGTGAATAGAAAAATTTTCGCACAATTCACATTCCTCGTGTCCAAGCTTTGTGAAGGATATTTTAAGCTCATTTACGACATTCCTATAAAATCCATAGGACACATTTATTTCAGGTTCTTTCTCACAGTAATTGTCGTACATCATGCGGATATTATATAAATAAATGAATTTGAATTTGAATTTGAAAAATTGATATCCGAGGGCAAATATTTCCGGTTTGGTGCATGAACTCTCCTATAATGCGACACAACTGGACGAAAAGACATAATATGTTCTTTTACCTTTTTACTATCTATTTGTGATGAATTCGGGTTATGACCTCGGCCGTCAGCAATAGGCTCTGCGTATTGTGTTTTATAGTATGTGTCAATAATGTTCCTCACAGCCTTACAGTTACTTTTCTTGTAACCCAAAGTTGTGTGAAAAAACATTTTACATACCGTAACTTTCTCACCGTTTTCATCACATAAAAAATACGAAACAGTCTTAGTTCGATCATAGTGTTTACCATGCTCATCACCATAACTTTTTTTTTTTGGTCTTGCAGGCTTTTGCTGGATAGTATTAGCTAAAAAAAAGTGTTTTTGTTCCGACCAAGACATTTTCCAGAAATTACGATTAATAATTTTTCGGTAATCCTCTGAGAATTTCGTTGAACATTTTTTTTTACAAATGTTCTCTTGGCATCCGGGTTTTACAAAATATTTGGTATATATTTTTTCTTCTCTTTTAATTTTCTTTCGTTATTTAAGACTAACATCATATCTTTTGCGCTTTCTTACTGTCCCTTTTTTTGTAAGTTCATCTTTTATAGATTCATCTGAAGATTCTGGAATCGTTTTTTCCAAACACGGTTGAGAACATGGAATGACGTCTGATTCGGAGCCAGAATCATCTAATAAAATATTGGCTTCACGTCGTTCATAGTTTTCATTATGACCCCTCATATTCAAGTTTTTAACCACTGATTGTTTTGAGCATTGAGCGGCAATAATGTACGTTTTGTGGTTTTTTGGTGGCTCATAATCTTTATCGGCTACTGAATCGTCTGAATCAAAATCTGATTCTGATACTAGAATTTGTGGCGACCAGTTTTGTAGACCACTAGTGGACGGAATCTGTTCGTCAATATCAGATCTAAGCTTTAGATTTTGTAAAGCGGCGTTTACTAATCTTTTACCACGTGACTGCATTTTTAAAATTATCTGAAATAAGGGAAAAACAAGTGAAATGATGATAATATATGTTTATCATATTCCTACGTAATTCATTAAATATTATGATATGTCACATAAGTGTTAAGCTAAGGCACGGTAACATTATCTTATACAATTCCAACTTCATACAAACGGACGAAGCGCGGGCTATGCCTACGCACCTCGACCTCCGGGTGTAGACATAGTTAGATAATAATAATATTACCGTGGCTTTGTTTGACACAACTGTCTAGAAACCGACAGGTAACTGTTGAGATTACTTAGGTGTACGACCTAACCTACAAAGTTATGTACCTACCTACTTGAATTAGAAACAACATGTAAACATGGATAAAACGTAAATAAACTTACCTAGCGCGGGCAGGCTGCTGACAAGCGTGGAGTCTTCGACGTCGCAGGCACAACTGGCGCGTTTCAATCAAACCCTGCCCTCCTTTCCTCACCCCTAATCTTAAATAATTTAAAGAAAAGGCACAACTGGTTATTTGTGCCTTTTATACGTAAATTAATTGAGACATACATGGATCATTAATTAAGTAGACAAGGCACATTTGGCATTTGAGCCTTTTCTTTATGTTATGTAGTAGGTGTGCCTTTTCAAAGTAGTTTTTAGTAAAAATCTGTATGAAGCAATAGTCACATCTACGTATTTGTGCCTTTTCAATATAATGGTAAATAAATGTGCCTTTTCATTCTATAAAATATGAATATTAGTCTCATTTGTGCCTTTTGAGCCTATTGTATCTCCGAATTCCTTGAAGATAAAATTCTACGAAAAATTGAGCAGATGTGCCTTTTTTCTGATTCTAAATATGTATATAACTCAATTTTTTTTTAAATTTTAGTTGTGCCCTTTTTTCTTACTACGGCAGCATATATATGGATATAAAAATACATAAATACATATATATGGATATAAATATACATAAATATAAAGTTAATACGTACATATAAATACGATTAATTAACAATTTTTAATTCTAATGATTATTCAGTAAATGCTCGCGTATCTTTTTTTTAAAGGAGTATTTGTTAGGTGCTTTTCTGATATCATCATGCAAGGTATTCCAAAGACGTATAGCCCGTACCATAGAACCCGGTGAGATGAGTAGGAATATAAATCTTGTTATTAGAGGAAGATCGAAGAACCCTATCATGACAAGAAGAGAGATATAGAAATCATTCTTTGAGGTAAGTAGGCGAATATGGATCATTAAGAACTGAGAAAAGAACAAGTAATATTTTGGAGTTGCGCCTTTGCCTTATGGTAAGCCACTTAAGCTGAGATCTATAATGAGAAATATGGTCATACTTACGCAGACAAAAATTAATCTAATACAGTTGTTAAGCAGGCGCTCCAGCTTGTTAAGAAAAAAAAAGAAGAGCACTTAGCCCCTGAGCTATAACGGCTACTGTGAGGTTCTTGTTAACCTATAAACACAAAATTAAACAAAAGTTACAGTATAATCGACTGTTTCCAACTTCCATCTATTGAACGCTTTAAATTATAATCGCATAATCATATATTTTATAAAAAGGGTATATGGTTCTTTTATATATTACTGGTTTGTCTTGGATCTTTTTAATCTAGATATCAGTAAGTTGTCTTTTTTTTCTTTCAGTCCATAATTTAAGACCTAGCTTTATGACGGCTGTGAAGCTCAAGAACAAAGTAGCGATCATCGTAGTTATTATTATGTGTATGCATGATATCGCTAGCGGCTTATTTCGACGCCTGACACTATAGAATTACAACGTCAGTGTTTTTAATGCCGTCGGTTCTTCTAAAATCACTTGAGGCAATTCTGCCATTCGTGAATCTGTATTTTTAATTTCAAGCGTGCACGGAGGGTGGCACACAGCGCTTGTTGCTGGGCTGCGGGTTCGAAACCCGCAAGTATTTGTATGACCTACAAATAATTGTTCCGAGTCTGGATGTTAGTCTATATTCTGCAAATCGTGTATTTAAAATGCCCTCACGATACACGTCATCATGATTTGTAAACAGGAAATATCTTTAACTGTCTCAATGCCTTCGCTACAAATCTCCGAATAATAAAAGTAGCTTTATAACTTTTGTTGAGCAAAATATTATTAACTTATCCTAAAATAAGTATATTTTTATTTATTTTGGGACACAAAACTGAATGACGTCAAAACGTTATAAATATTAGTTAAAGCTGGCCCGGCCGTCGTTATTCTATTCTTTTCATGGCTTGTCGAAATTTGCTTTTTTGTTTTTGCGAATTCACTCCAAACTTTTTCTTTATTTCTTTATTTCTTTTTTATTTTTATTTTTTTTAACCTTTAACAATGCTCATATCGCGCGGCACTATCTTCGCTGCAGATTTTTGAATTTATTTTTTTGATACTAAATCGAAATTTTATTGTGAATTCGATTTGGTCCATAAACACAATAATATGTAAAGAAAACCCTGTCTGATTCGAAAGAGGCATGTAGCAACCGTAACAATTTACCCAAAAACATCATATTATTGAAAGATATAACACTTTTATTATCAATTAATATAAAAGTTTAATTATTATTATTAAAATATTATCATATTCTATAAAACAATTTTAATTAAAATTTATAATTATTTGATAATAATAAGACAGTTCAATAAAGTGAAAAAAAAAAATCGCTAAATATTAACACGCAAATTAATTTTCTTTGCAATCCGCACTTTTCAAGTAACAATTGACAGATCGAGATTATTGGCGTTTATATTCGTAGTTGAATCATACTGTACCTAATCAGTTGGAATTAAAGGCAAAAAGGACTCCTTCCACTTAGTAAGTTTGTTTATACATTTAATCGACTACAACCTATGTTGGAATCGTTTTTATTTTATGACAGTATAATTTTTACTATACGAGTGTATGTTTATAGTCTATGTCGGTTATGGGTGAATTTAAAAAGTTCTATATATAAATCCGCCATTCGACTACACTATCGTGAATCGTGGAGCTCTCTTAGCACAGTAAGCTCTAAATACTTGTGTGAAAAAAGTAGTAATGTTAATAATTAGCTATACGGCAACATTTACAAAAACATAATTTAACAGTGTAAATTTTGTAAGGGCTAATATATACATTCATTTTATTAAAGAGTGGCACGGTTTAGAGCACAAAGGAGTCAATCGTTTTTGGGCCCACTAGAAATTTTCGCGACATTAAATGGTATTATATACAAAAAAATGATACCAATTTATTATTGTAAATAGCATAAAGATCGTATGAAAATCTAAACGGAATCAAGAAATCAGAAAAAAAGAATTGTTTTGATATTTGTGTTCATGTCATTGTTTTTGCTAATGTAATATTAAAAAAAAAAAAACTGTAGTAGAGATGTGCCTCTCCGGAAAAAACTCGACTCGAGTTAGCTTGTGTTGAAATTCACGTAATCAAATAGTACTCGAGTTACGCAACTCGAATTGGCGGAACGAAGCTGTGTCAGTTTGTTACAAATTATTTTTATATTTGTTCTTACATCCATGATAATTATTATTACGTAACTTAATAGGTAGTTATATATTATTAGTTTGCGTATAGACAATCTTCATAAAATAATATCACTCTAACTTTATGACGTAGCGTAAAGTTAATAACATTAACATTATAATTTAACTATAAAGAATTATACTTAATCAGCTTATTGATATTACATAATATATCAATAAATTGCTCGAATTAGTAAGTCGAGTTCATCACTAAATTGTAGACAGACACTGCATTGACCATAAAATAAAGATGCGTCTCGAGTAGAATTTTGTGACTCGAGTCACTCGGGTTTTATCATTTCACTCTAGTTGTACTCGAGTTTTTGAGTTATTCGAATTAACTATGTACAGTCCCTGCATCGATTGAAGTTTATCACGCGAGTTGAGAATAGCGATTATCTTAGTTAAAGTATTTTTAAATAGGTACCTTCATTAAATAAGTAATATGCGGCAATATCGACGGCTCCGTGGCGCAGTGGCTTAACAATGAGTTGTTGCTCTGGGGGCCGCGGGTTCGAATCCCGCACGTAACAAGTATTTGTATGGCCTACAAATAATTGTTTCGGGTCTGGATGTTTGTCCTCGTGCAATTTATGTTTGTAAATTGCATCCACGACACAGGAGAAACTCCTAGTGTGGGGGTAACGTTTTTTTTTAAAAGGAGAAAAACTAATCATTTATGTGAAATAAAATACAAAGTATTAAAGTATTAGTAAAATCTAAATTAAATAATACATAGAGTAAATACACAAATGAAGTTTTTGTGTATTTTAAAAGAAAATTAGCACCAATGGGTCTAGGAATTTAAGAAAGCTTCTATATTTGATGTAGCTTCATCGACTTAGAAGAGTGATTCATTTAACTGCATTTAGATATAAATACCTTAATATGTATTCAGTAAGTTGATCCATAAACTTGACAATACCAAATGGCATCAAAGATGGATCCTGAATTTATGCCAGTCATAGTAGATAGATAGTACATATATTTATGTGTCAATAAGTAGTTTTTACTGTACTAGAAGCAAATATACAGTTTGCATAAGTATTGTAACTTAGTTAAGCCATTTTTACTTGTGTAATGGTTATATCCTTGTTGATCTGATACTTCATTATGTACAGACTGCTGTGTTGTTAAATGTGCAGAAAGGAATGTTATTTTGTCATTTACTATCAGATAATTAATATAAAAATAATATCCTTTTTCCCTACATGAAACCAGTGAAAATAAGAAATCGGACAACTTTTACATTTTTTGTTGATGTAAATCCATAAATAATACTTTAGTATTCGGTCATCTGGAGCTGATTAATGTTGTATATTTTATAATAATTTCTAGATTATTTAACATACAGGCAGAGGCTACAAAACACTGTCAGAAATATGGACATATAGTTTATTTACATTGAAGTATAGTATATATATAGACTTATTTGACTATTGAAATTGAATGAAATTGAAATCTCTTATTATTAAAAACAACAGTCTTATATCATATAAAATATCCTTATGATTCCTAGCGATATCATAAATGGACATGTGATTATCAAGTTATTTTGAAAATGTTATGTGATAATGACTGACAGTAATAAATACAATTAAATTATAGATATGTTTTGTTATCCTTACACAACCAGATTAAAACATCTCACTTCATATTTATCAATATAAATTTACTTTTTTATTTAAGTGATGAGCTATGCCCCGCGGTTTCACCCGCGTATATCACGCGTCTACGCCTTGCGACATGCGAACTTCGAGAGAGACATCACAACGGACGATTGCTGAATTAACAAAGATTTAAAAAGTGAAATATGTTACTAAAATTACATGGTTAACGTAATTGGTGGTTATGCATGATACAGGTACTGATACGATGTGGCCTAGTTTGTACCGGCGTTACTATTTCATATTTTAAGATGAAAAAGTAGTTATTGTGACATAACTGTATTAGTTAAACATGGTATCGCAGGCTTTTTTGTAGATATTGATATCCTCTATGAAACTGAAGTACATTACTTTGCTCTATTATCAATAGTTTCCGCAGTATACGCGATATAAGGATTATTTTTCGTATTTTTTACACACCTTTGGTTACATTAATGAAGTTTGACGTGAAAATATTATATAGCCTATGTTCATCAGGGATAATGTAGGATTCTAATGGTGAAAGAATTTTTCAAATCTGTCCACTAGTTTCGGAGCCTATTCAATTCAAACAAACAAATCTTACCTCTTTATAATATTATATATATATAAGTGTAGATTGACAAACTTACAGTCTACCTGATGGTAAGTGGCTACTGAAGCTCATGGATACCTGCAACTAACTTCAATTAAAGAAGGCTGCAGATGAGTCGTTACCTCTGAGGACAAAGATAGAATGCCTGAGAGCATATAATTATATTGGCTCTCTATAATCTTCAAACAACTGCTCTTTAGCAGCGGAAATAAGACAGAGGTTAGTACCTATTTAGACTTCCTAGGATTTATTTTTTTATAGAAGTAAGGATTACAAACGAGTAAGCATTTACCTGATAGTAAGTGAATGTTATCCTATACGCAGCTTTATCTATCTTCTGTTAAGAGTCAAAACAATATAATAAAAAAGAAAACAAAATAAGAAACAAATAAAAAAAATACAGATACGTTGTTACCCTTAAGGACTATAAAAATTAAAAATTTTGTACAGCCGATTTCAATATAAATTATTAAGAATAACTCAAACGCTATTGGTCAGACCTTGATCAAATTTATATAAGACCACATGGGAAGCACCAGCTTTCAAATAAAAAAGAATCATTGATATCGATTCACCCAGTAAGAAGTGATGAGGTAACACACATAAAAAAACATACAGTCGAATTGAGTACCGGCTCCTTTTTGAAGTCGGTAGAAAATGAAATGCCTCGTTATCAGTAAATACAGATTCGAAAATCGCGTAGGCGTTTTAATGTTGATAAATATTTACATCCAGAATAATTATTATTAGTAGTATATAAATATTTGTTCCGTGCGGAAATCGAACACAGGGAACCCAGAAAAACTATTCGCCACTTCGTCAACCAACCGTCAGTTCATTTCAATTGAAACAGTTATCAATAACATTTATAAATCCGTTGGACCTCTCAATTATTAAACCAAAGTGGACAGGTAAAAAAAAAACAAGTCACTCCAACGATGTGCCTCTAACAAAATTCTCGGCACGCTCACCGTTTTTTGAATGATAGGCCTTATCATGGATAGCTTTGAGCGTTTGGCTTATTGAAGCCTTGTTGTATCATTTAGGCCGGAATTCACAGAGACAATCTCGAGTTCAAATCCAAACTCGACACAGATAGAAGAGAGTCTAGACCCATATTATTATACACAAATTTTGACGTTGTGAAGTTTGAGTTTATGGTTTAACAACTTTGATATAGTAGCGGGAACAATCTAGAACATGTTCACAAACTGCAAACTTCCCGGAGTATCGGTGTTTCACATCAAATTTATATTCAGTTACGGTTTTTATTAATCGTTTTGTTGGTTTTATGTAAGAGAGACCACATTCACAATAAAATAAATTCAAAGTAAATATTTCTAACAGTGGTAGAGCCACGCGGCAGCTTTTGCTGTCGCACGGATGGGCCGGCTCGAACCGGGGTGGTACCACGACCTCACAGAATACCAGCGTGAAGTAGAGATTTACCTCTGCGTTTCGCTTGGTTTGTGCAGGTGGCCGGAGGCCCTTTTTACTGGAAATGAGGGATTCCATCTTAGTCCTCACGGGTGACAACGCATCTACATTTTGATTTGTAATAGAGGATAGATGTAGATGTCTATGGGCCGCAGCAACCACTTACCATCAGGTGGACTGTGTGCTCGTTTGTCACCCTTATTCTATAAAAAAAAGTTTTAAGTTTTATTCAATGTGTAATATTCGCGTAAATGTAATAAATTATTTATTGAAAATTGTATAAAGAATCCCGTGTCCTATTACACGATATAGAACCGATTTTCGTTAGAAATTCTTATGAGGTTTATAATAGTGAATTGGACGTAAATTTGGAACAGACGTTCAAGCGCAATTAAAGGACAAACCAAACAATGTAACATTGTTACTTTAAAATTTAATAATAATAATTCATTTATTTCAGACCAATTATCCATATTTGTTAAAAAATATAATCTAAATACCTTTAAAATTAAAGAAAATTAAAATTAATAAATATAAAAATTAATTATAAATATTAATGCTTGTAGTAGTCATTTCAAATTATAAATTAAATGTCTGTCGTGGTAGAGCTAATCTGCAGCTATAATAATATGGTTGAAACACAAATGCATTGTCTCGACCGGGGAAAGATCACGCTCTTAAAAATACCAGCATAAAATAGTACCTTAGTATTACTGTGTTTCATTTGGTGAGTGTAGAGAACCAATGACCTTGTTACTGGTGTCTGAGATATTTTGTCTTGATCCTCAGGGGTGACAACTTGGCTACATTTTGAGCGTTTTATAAGGCAATATTATGTACATGTCTATGAGCCACATCATCCACGTATCGTGAGGTGAACTGTGCTCTCGTTTGTCACCTTATTCTATAAAAAAGTGAAATAGAATCACATTATACTCGAGAGGACCAAATCGTTTTTGATAACCTTTGGCGCTTTTGCTAACTTCACTAGGCGGTACATATTTTTGCTGTCAAGAACATATATATCGCTTTACTCCGATTTATAAGGTAAGAAAAGCAGTGTAACTACAGGCTGTGAGGTATTTTATCTTAGTCTAAAGGATGACAACGCTACTGTGGTCTGCTTTGTTTAAAACTGGTTACCAGGGCTTGAATGAATAGCCACATAACATCAGATTAAATTCTTCTTTGTCACTTCACTTTTTTTTTAATTTTCGCCATATCGTTTTCATCTTATTTATATAAATTACATTGACACCTTGCCTTCAAAGAGATAAAATATCACAATAAAAAGAAAATAAATTTGTATTTTAAGAATATTGTATTGAAGTTATACTTCTTTTGGGGCGTTTGGGAAAAATGATGAGAGTGAATTTTTACGATGAGCGCGCACACTGACACCTAAAAACGACACCATGAACTTGTTACGATGCGCGCGAACACTGACCTAGAAGCGACAACTTCAGTGGGTAATTGTCTCTCAAGTTTTTTTGTTTTGTTACGCTAAAGAAGTATAACTTCCTACGTGCATACATAAGTACACACACACTTTTTTATTATTACAAGTCAGTGCTTGACTACAATGCCACCTGGTGGCAAGCTGTGATGAAGCCTTAGATGGTAAATTAGACTGTCTTAACGTAACAAAAGCCTATCTCGGGGCACGGCAGTGCCCCTGCCAAGTCGAGCAAAAGAGCGGCACGGCCGTACCATCCTTTTCTCGAAGCAGTTCAGGTCATTTCGAAACCCTATAACTTCGTTGTGGGTAAAACGAGAAGACTGAATTTTCAGTAATCAAGTATGCCTTGTATTCACTATTTCTTGCCTTCTGTATTTCGTATCTTATCATACATCTTACAAAGTAGATGTCCCTGCCAATTTATTACCCATAAATTTTAATGAATTTTCAACAAAGTTGCATACGGCCAGCTTTAATAAACAGCTATATATCGTTTCGAGTTATGCGTCCGCTTCCTTTGTGCTCAATAGGAATACCCGGCCTTATGCGACTGAACAAGAGCTATGTTATGATCAGTGAATCTGTTTTACACAGCAACTGAAATTTAGTTAATTGAACTAAAATATTGTTAGTCACTAAGAAATATTTATCATGTATATAACAAAGAAATTATACTATCTTAATTATAAATTCTGTAAATAAATTATGTCTACAATAATGAGAATCATAGA
Organism: Parnassius mnemosyne; assembly: GCA_963668995.1. Classification (NCBI taxonomy): domain Eukaryota; kingdom Metazoa; phylum Arthropoda; class Insecta; order Lepidoptera; family Papilionidae; genus Parnassius; species Parnassius mnemosyne. Next base: position 11,812,736 of record CAVLGL010000091.1, on the reverse strand, counting down.
AATCGATTATTTTTAATCAATATCGCTGAAATTATATTATAACAGTGAATTGTGACCGCGCCACTAAATTCTAAATAAATTGCAATTTTAATAACTGGTATATAATTATATTCTTTATATAAAGTAATTTAACGGTAAATAACAAATATGTAAATAAAGTAAAATCTCCTTATTTTTCAACGTCAGAAATTAAAATTTCATTTGTCACATAAAGGCACAAACCATATTATAATAAACAATTTATTTGAATTGATCCAGCGACTTACGTTTGCGGCAGCTTTGGAAGGGTTGAAGTCGAAGGAGACGAAGACTTTTTCCTATATTGTTTTTATTTTCTAACTTACAAGGTAACTAAACTACTGTGACCATTTGAGTTCACAGGAATACTAGAATATCTAAATTACAAACTAACTTAACTACTACTGGGCGATTTTAACAATTAAACCATGACTTGACCCTTTTATACTATGTTAAATATTCTTAAGTAACGTAAGTAAATTGAGTCACATCTTTGAAGACGTGCTGCTATTTACATAGCAGGTGATGCAGTATGGTAGATGACTTCGTAATTGTTTGCAAGGTCTCGGTAGACTGTATATAACTAGCGAAATATGTCTCCGACATAACATAAGCTACAGAAATATTTCAGTAGCGCAGTTATTCTGTGTTTTTCAATTAATATTAATATTATCCATTCATACATTACATCCTTTTATAGTCCACTGCTGAACACACCGTGGGGTGGCCACTCCATGCGTTTCCACATAAAGGAAATTTTTACCGTAGTTGTCACGGATGCAGTAATATTATGATTTTATCACGAACAGGTAGACTCGAACAGGGAAGCGGTGTCTTCACAGAATACCAGCGTAAGATAGCAGCCTAATGCTGTTGGGATTGCAGCATTTTAATGTAGAGAACTAGATACTTTTACTAGTCAAGAATCAACCTATCATAGTCCTCAGGGATGACGTATCTGCATTTTGATTCCTAATCAAGATTATATTTCTATGAGTTTTCGTTAAAGCCTTATTCTTTATAAACTTCTTCGAGTTAAATAATCGACTTTAATTTAAGTTCTTTGAATATAATTCTTTTCTATTGTACTGTTTGTCGCATAAAAGGTGCTTGTAAAGCACGGAGGTACAATTATGTACACTCGTGTGAGTTCAGAACAACCAGTCGTTGTTCACGATTAATTAACAATGTACAATTTTATATAAAGCGTTCGTAAAGTGGATTATTATTAAGTACGTGTTAGTAAATGCATTTTTACTACATTCTTTGACTTGGTGTTTGTTCTAGCCTAAGCTAAGATGCCTATACCTGCTCTTTTACCTACATTTTGTTTGGAACTTAATCTTCAGCAAATTCATTGCATTCAATCGATAGATGATATCCAGCTATCATATTTTCAGCTATCTAAGCCATATAGCCGTCATTTTCCAGCCATCTAAGCCATCGAGCCATCGCTTTTGCAGTCATATATGACATCAATACATAGTTTTCTCAGCCATGAAAGCCATTCTGCAATCGATTTACTAGTCATATAAGATATCCTGCCATCGTTTTCGTGGCCTATAATGGCTTAACATCCGTCCTGCCATCACTTTCCCAACTAGCTAAGGCATCAAGCCATAATTTTTCTACTCATGCAGGCCAATTGTCGTATTTCTTGCTATTCAAGCCAACCAGTCTTCGTTTTCCAGTCATGCAAGCTACCCAGCCACCATTTCCATACTCCTTCGGATTAACGGGAATTATCAGTAACGCTGAATATAGTGAACGAGAAGACAACAACAAGAATTATACGGTGTACGTAAAACATACAGATACACTAATTCCTACTGGTCTACTTGCGAAGTAACCCATATACTATGAAAAAATCTTCTTCCTTATCATACATCCTGTGTTAACGTGATGGTTACAACCATCTCGGTGATGTTAACTTAATTTAAAGGGGCTACTATTTATTCTCTCAGAAATTAAAGGCATTCACTTTTTATGTCTCTAAAGCTACTTATATTCACCAGCAGATTTACTTTTAATAATTAACTTTATGAAATAACATTGTCACAGCAGGCTGGGCTTATGGCGTTACTTAAGGCGCTACTCCTAGCAAACGACCTTGCGCATTCTCTCGCTACAATATAATATCTCGTAAGAAATCTGCAAGACGCCACCTACTATATGAACGTAGTATAATTTTTTCAACATCAATAGACTATTTTATGGAAATAGCAATAGCAGACAATGGTAAATGTATTTTCATTTTTTTTATTAGGTATATTATTTGCATTATATTAGAATTATGTATTCTCATATATTATCTAATTAATAAAAATGACGCCAATAATTTCGAACGTACGGGAAGGTATATCTAACACGAGAAAATGTTGCATTGAAAATAGTGAGTTTAAAAGATATCTACTCACTATAGGTAAATAGGTAGATAGGTAGGAATATTATATTTAGTAGATGTTTCGCAGTTGTGTTTTTTGGTTATTGTTAATTTTTACGTGTCACGTATTAAATTAATTGAGTAACATACCTACCTACTAATTTTTGAACTTACACCTTGTAACTTAGCCTGCTTATTACTTATGCTGGCTGACATTATCCTCACCCCAATGATTGATGAGGATAAACAAAAAACATGTTTGTTTCTATTTTTATTCCATTTTATTTCTACATACGTACATAATTATATTTATTTATAAATAAGGGTTATAATAAAGTTAATACAAAAATCAACAAGAAGTATAAGGGTTATAGGTAAAGTGACCAACGTCCCGTTTTGAACGGGACTCCCCTTCCTCGGTCACCTGTCCCGTTGTCTCCAAACAATGCTTCGGGACACAAAATTGTCCCGATTTGCGAAACCAGCCGAAAATTTATTTCTATGAAGTATGCACACGTCACGTCAGTGCGAGAGCGAAAAATAACCGAATGGGATAATTTAAAAGTTTCCACAAAAACTCGTTGGGAGGAAGCATTCAAACTCTTTCGCATAAACAATCTTTAACATAATGTTTTTTTTTTTCATTTCAATCTAATATATTTTATGTCTACCTGGTACAAATGCTTCAGCAGAAAGAGTATTTTTCTATTTTGAATAAATTGTGGACATCTGAAAAAATCACTTGCGGTTCCAGTTCTAAAGGCGATGTTGATAACAAATGTACAATAAAAAACATGCCAAGAATTTTATTCTTATTTAAAATCATCACCAACAGCAAATGTGTTCCACTGAATAATATAATAAAAAAAATATGTTGCATTTAATAAATACTGTCTGAGGAACTTTGTAAAATAAAAATCAATGACCATTTTACCAGCTTCATTAAAAGCTGGTGAAATGGTCATTGATTTTTATTTTTAACTATTTCATCATCATCATCATTACAGCCTTTCATAAGTACACTGCTCAACATAGGCCTCCCCCAAGGAATGCCACAAAGCAAGGTCCTGAGCCATCTGCATCCATTGACTTCCTGCATGTCTTACCAGGTCGTCACTCCATCTCGTGGGGGGTCGCCATACACTTCGCCTACCGGTACGAGGCTGCCACTCAAGAACCTTTTCTCCCCATCGGTTGTCGGTTCTTCGAGCTATATGGCCGGCCCACTGCCACTTCAGCTTACTAATCCGTTGGGCTATGTCGGTTACTCTGGTTCTACTGCGGATATCCTCATTTCTAAGTTTATCACGCAGAGAAACTCCGAGCATAGCCCCATCGATAGCTCGCTGAGCGACCTTGAGCTTCCTCATACGGCCAGCAGTGAAGGACCACGTCTCAGATCCGTAAGTCATCACTGGCAACACGCACTGGTTGTACAATTTCATTTTAAGGTTTTGAGGAATATCTGACGAGATGTGTCGTAGTTTCCCAAACGCTGCCCAGCCGAGTTGAATCCGTCGATTGACCTCTCGGTCGAAGTTGGACTTACCCAGTCGGACTATTTATCCCAGGTAAACATACTCGTCAACAACTTCGAGCTTAGTGCTCATAACAACTACCGGCATAGGTGTGACATGGACATTGAACATGATCTTTGTTTTGTCCATGTTCATCTTAAGACCTATCCGTTGGGAGACATTACTGAGGTCATTGATCATGATGCTTAGATCCTCCAGCGATTCTGCCATAAGGACTATACCGTCGGCAAATCGAAGATGAGTGATGTACTCGCCATTGATGTTAACACCGTATCCTTTCCAGTCCAGGAGCTTAAAAAACATCTTCCAATGCAGCGGTGAAGAGTTTCGGGGATATAACGTCGCCCTGTCTTACAGCTCTCTGCAATTGGATAGGTTTCGTACTCTGCTTCTGTACTCGGATAGCCATCGTAGCCCTACTGTACAAACACTTCAGCACTTCGATATACCGACAGTCAACTTGGCACTGCTGAAAGGACTGCAGCACTGCCCAAATTTCAACGGAATCAAAGGCTTTCTCATAGTCCACATACGCCAGGCATAGTGGCAAATTATACTCCTCGGATTTCTGTACAACTTGTTGAAGGGTATGTATGTGGTCTATGGTGCTAAAGCCCTTTCGGAAACCGGCTTGTTCGGGAGGCTAGAAGTCGTCAAGTCTGAGCGCGAGACGATTCGTAATGACTCATGAAAACAGCACGTAGACGTGACTCAGAAGGGAAATCGGTCTGTAGATCTTCAAGAGAGCGTTGTCACCTTTCTTGAAGAACAAGACCACCGCACTTCTGCTCCACGCCTCCGATGTATTGCCACCATGGAGGACGGAATTAAAGAGCCTCTGAAGGACGTCAAGTACCGGTTTTCCACCCGCTTTCAGAAGCTCCGCTGTAATTCCATCCTCGCCTGGGGCCTTGCCGTTTTTAAGATGCTGGAGAGCCATTCTAATCTCGCTTAGACTGATTTCCGGGATATCTTCAGAATAGTGTCGGATAAGACTCGCTCTTGGATTGTGGCTTCAACGATGACGTGTACAGCTGCCCATAGAACCTCTCAATCTCACTCAAAATCTCAGATATCCCGGAAACGATACTGCCACACTCGGTCTTCAGCTTTGACAGTTGGATCTTTCTGGCAGACAAATCTCTGGCAAAGACTTTGGTGCCTTGGTTCCGCTCGATCGCTTCTTCAATACAAGCTGTAGCGTAAGTCCCGCCGCATGCATTTGGAGATCTGTCTGTTCAGTTGCCTGTATGCTGTAAAATCTGCCATCAATCAGCCATGAGATTAAGAGTGTGATCGGAGGGTTTTTGTGTTCTTCTGCGGCGGGTCTTGCAGAACTTAGCTCCGACCGCATTGACAGTTTCCACGAGCTTGTCATTCATATCGTCCACTTCATTGCAGTTATCTAGGCACTGAAAACGGTTTTGTAACTTTTTTTACTATTTTGTGTATTAAAAATAATTATAATTAATGTGAATATAAAATGTGAATACTAATTGTATAAAGTTACAGTTTTTCGAAATAAATAATATTAAAAAGTTGTGTTCATTTTTATTGTTAACTTTCACGAGTTACAAGACACATGTATAGAAGACTGAATCTTGGAACAATTTTTTTATAGATTAAGATTGACAAACGAGCACACAGTCCACCTGATGGTAAGTGCATGCTGTGTCTCATAGGCTTCTACATATTGCCTGGATCTAAATGATTAGAATTATTTAACGATGGTAGAGCCACGCAGCAGCTTTTGCTGTAGCACGTATTGGCTGGCTCGAGCCGGGTTAGTACCAAGAACTCACAGAATACCGGCGTGAAGTAGAAGCTCTGCTTCTGCGTTTCGTTTGGTGAGTCTAGGTGACCGGAGGCCCATTCCTCCCCCCTCCCCATCAATATGGTAGCGGAATTAAATCATAGACTACCCCAGGAAGTTACCAGCACCCCTGTATAATCCCTCGCTGAGCATCCATGACCATGCTACTCCACTCCTGAGCGTGGGTGCTCAGGCTGCCCCTCGTATTCAGGGGAGGGGGGAGGGGCAAAATTCCGCTCAATACAATAACTGCTCGGGGCAACCTGCGCAACAAGATCAAGGCGACTCCTGCCAAGCTATCCGTGAATTTCTGCAACATCAGGGGACTTCACTCGAACCTAAACTCCGTCCACTACCATCTCGAGACGGCGAAGCCAGCCTTGCTCTTATTGACCGAGACGCAGGTGTCCTCTCCGGCTGATACTTCGTATCTCTCCTACCCGGAGTACAAATTGGAACACTCCTTTGTGCCTCGGGCTGAAGTTTGCGTATACGTCAGAGAGAACATCTGTTCTCGACGCCTTGGCAGTCTTGAAGGTTCGGATCTGTCCATCCTTTGGCTACGCGTAGATAACGACGACGATCCGCGCGTCTACGGGTGCCTCTATAAGTTCTATAGCGGTAATGCCGAAACAGACCTACTCATCGACCACATCAAAATTGCTACAGATTCCTTTCTACAACAGGTCTCATCTGCAGAGATCATGATCCTTACGCCCACCACGCCGAATGGTTCGGTTTACGCTTAACCGATCATGCGGGGAGATCTGTTTATGATTTTGCCTTGGCATATGGTCTGACACAACTCGTTAGTTCGCCTACGCGGATTCCAGATGTGGAGGATCATAAACCTTCCCTGTTGGACCTTCTGCTGACCTCTCTCCGGACGGATCAGGTTTCCGTCGATGCTCCTCTCGGCTATTCGGATCATTGTCTAATCCGGAGTGTGGTGCCACTCACGCTAACCTCGCGGTTGCGTTCTGCAGGTTGCCGCCGTGTTTGGCATTACAGGTCGGCGGATTGAGACGGAATGCGGTCTTTCTTTGCATCTTACCTATGGGACGGGTTTGCGTCTCGCCGGATGATCCCAGCGCTGTTGCTGACTGTGTCACTGATGTGATGCTACAGGGAATGGAACTATTTATTCCATCGTCTGTGGTACCCATCGGAAGCAGATCTCAGCCTTGGTTTGGTCGCTCCAGTAATAATGCATTACGCAGTAAGCAGGAGTGCTATCAGGCCTAGGCTTGGGATTCGGCGGCTCGGGATGTAAACACCAGCATGCTTAAAAGGAAGTATAACTTCGCCTCCAGGTCCTTCAATAGAGTCATTGCCAAAGCAAAGTCAGATCACATAGGCAGAATTGGCGAAAAACTAGTTCACCTTCCTTCGGGAACCCGTGCATTCTGGTCACTCGCCAAGGTTGTCCAAGGAAATTTCTGTAAGCCATCACTACCATTTCTGCACAGGGAGGACGACTCACTGGTCCACGTCACAAAAGTGAAAGCCGTCCCTGTAGTCTCCCTTTTTGGGTCCAACTCAACTCTTGATGACGGGGGGAACACACCGCCGACCATCCCACGGTGTGAGTGCTTCATGCTAGATGTGCGGCTCTCACAGCGATCGGTCCGCAAAGCACTCCTCTCCCTAGACATCCACAAGTCGAGTGGGCCTGACGGAATCCCCCCAATTGAGCTGAGGACGTGTGCTCCGGAGTTGGCACCAGTTCTTACGCGTCTTTTCCGGTGCTCCTACTCCCTAGGCGTAGTCCCGAAATCATGGAAGACAGCTTTTGTCCACCCGATCCCTAAAAAAGGCGACCGCTCAGACCCGTCCAACTACAGGCCTATCGCCATCACCCCCTTGTTCTTCAAAATAATGGAATCCGTTATAAACTGCCACCTCAAGCGGTACCTTGAGGATCACCAGCTGATTAGTGACCGCCAATACGGTTTTCGTCAGGGTCAATCAGCTGGTGATCTTCTGGTCTATTTGAACCATAGATGGGCGGAGGCAGTGGAGTTCAAGGGGGAGGCATTGGCCGTTAGTTTGGACATTGTGAAGGTCTTCGATCGAGTTTGGTACAAAGCGCTTCTCTTGAAGCTCCCTTCCTATGGGCTTCCCTAGAAATTGTGCAATTGGATCACCAGCTTTCTTACCGATCGGAGCATCAAGGTCGATGTAGATGGTGCATGCTCCGATTACAAGCCTATTAACGCTGGTGTTCCACAAGGCTGCGTGCTATCACCAATGCTGTTTCTTCTGCATATCAATGATATGTTGCAAACCGGTTGCAATCATTGCTATGCGTATGACAGCACTGGTATTCTCTATACACCGGCCGTGCCAATATTTCTCGGGAAAACGTCGCCGAGTACCGGAACAAACTTATGTCTGAAGTCGAGTCTTTGCTGAACAAAGTCTCGGATTGGGAGCGACTAAATCTAGTCCAGTTAAGTCCTCGAAAGACACAAGTTTGCGCGTTTACCGCTAAAAAGAACCCCTTTGTCGTATCTCCTCAGTTTCAATGCGCTCCTCTTGTTGCCTCTGCCCGTATCGGAGACCTCGGCGTCGACATATCGAGTGACGTGCAGTTTCGTGGTTACTTGGAAGAAAAGGCCTAATTTGGCATCTAAAAAGCTTGGCGTGCTCAGCAGAGGGGGACAGTATTTCATGCCGGAACAGCGCCTACCTCTTTACAAGGCGCAAGTTCGGCCTCACATGGAATACTTTTCCCATCTCTGGTCTGGGGCTCACCAGTGCCAGCTCCTTCCACTTGACCGCATCCAGCGCAGAGCGGTTTGAATCTTCGACCACCGAGTTCTTTTCGATCGGCTTGACTCACTGGCACTGCGTAGAGATGTTGCATCTCTTTGCGTATTTTATCGCATCTATCACGGGGAGTACTCTGAAGAATTGTTCGGACTGATTCCAGCCGCTCAATTTCACCATCGCACATCACGACCAAACTCGCGATACCATCCATACCATCTGGATGATTGGCGGTCCACTACTGTGCGATTTAGAAGATGTTTTCACCCTCGCACAACTTACTTGTGGAATCGATTACCACCAGCGATTTTTCCTGACCGATACGACTTAGGGACCTTCACGAAAAGAGCCTACACCTTTTTAAAATGCCGGCAATGCATTTGCAATTACCCTGGTTCCCCTGTTGTTGCGGTTGTTCATGGGCGGCGGTAGTCACTTACCATCAGGTGAGCCGCATGCTCGTTTGCCCCCTCTCGTAGAAAAAAAAATCATTAAAATGTAAATGTAGATGAATTATTAGCCCTGTGGACTAAGATTGAATGCTTTACTACCAGCAAAAAGGCTCATCGTACATTTACACTCACAATACGAAACATAGCTGCTATTTTATGCTGCTATTCCAAGAGAGCGTTATCCTCGTCCCATCGAGGCTACTCATTTTTGCCGCAGCCATATACTCCTATATATTAACAGCGTTGCTCTAAATTTAAATTTAAAAATTATGAATTGTATATAAAAAACAAGATATTAATTACCACTTTGTAATGAGCTTTTAGATCCAGTCCTTTTTCGTATCCGTGCTACAACTATACGTGGTAGAGCCATGCTGCAGCTCTATTAGTAGTATTGTTGTAGCACGAATGGGTCGGCTTGATCGGGGAAGGACCACGCTCTTACAGAATACCAGCGTAAAATAGCAGTTTAACACTGCTGTGTTTCGTATGGTGTGTGTAGAGAACCGGAGACCCATTTTAGCCGAAAAGAGGCATTCCATTTTATTCCTCATGGGTGACAACGCATCTGCATTTTGATTTGCAAACGAGGATAAATGTAGATGTCTATGAGCTACAGCAACCACTTACCATCAGGTGGACTGTGTGCTCGTTTGTCACCCGATCCTATAAAAAAAAGAGCAATGGAATTTTACGGACTGATGAAGATAAAGAAGAAAAAAGGCCAAATTGGCCTCTAAAAAGCTTGAAGTGCTCAGCAGAGCGAGACAGTATTTCATGCCGGTACATTGTCAGCAACTTTACAAGACGCAGGTTCGGCCTCACATGGAACACTGTTAACATCTCTGGGCTGGGGCTCCCAAGTGCCAGCTCCTTTCACTGGACCGAATCCATCGCAGAGCGGCTGGAATCGTCGACTAACGAGTCCTTTTTCATTGGCTCGATTCACTGGCGCGGCAAAGAGATGTAGCATTCCTTTGCATTTTTTTACGCATTTAACAAGGCGGAGTGCTCTGAGGAATTGTTCAGATTAATCCAAATCGCCAAATTTCATGAACGCACATCGCGGCATAACTCCCGATACCATCCACTCTCCATCCATCTGGATGCTTGCTTGTCCGCCACTGTACTTTTCACTAGGAGTTTTCTTCCGCGTACGACCTCTCTATGGAATAGCTTACCACCAGAAATTTTTTCAGACCGATTCGTTTTTGGGACCTTCAAGAAAAACGCTTGCTTCTTTATAAAAGGCCGGCAAGGCACCTGTAATTTTCTTGGTTGCAGTTGTTAATGGGCCGCGGTAGTCATTTTCCATCGGGTGACGTATGCTCGCTTGCCCTATAAAATTATCCTACAAAAAATGAAAAAAAAGGGAAGAATTTCTTTCGGTTAAAAATAATAGGCAAACTTGATTTTGTGACGAATGCTTGTTTGCCCCCTCTCCTATAAGTAAAATAAAAAAAGAGGAAAAGAATTTCTTTCGGTTAAAAATAATAGGCAAACTAAATTTTATCTAACATAAACAACGAAAAGTCCCTTATTTAGAAAACGGGGCAAATGAGCAGTCAACTCAGCCTTACCTAATAAACGATCACCATCGCATATGAAAATTTGTTACATTATTTTATAATATCAATTACTGTTGCGCTGCTGGCCTTTGAGATGTTTGTTTTAGTGAAACAAAGCTCTTAGTATCGGAGTTTATCAAAGAAATTACTACCCCTATTTTATTACCTACACCTCTGGGTGACAGGCGTCAGAAATAATTTATATATTATGTTATGTATTGTCACGTTATTATATTATTTGATAAACAAATAAATAATAACAACAATTTTTTTAAGAATATTTAATAACACTACTTATAAAACTAGACTATTATAAATACTTCTAAAGAGATATTTAATAACACTACTTGTAAAACTAGACTAATATAAGTACTTCTAAAGAGATATTTAATAATACTGCTTATAAAAAAGAACTAATATAAATACTTCTAAGAAAAAATACTAAGGTGACTAATAAAAAAAGGCAAATAAAATAAAATTAACAGGTCGCGGGTTCGACGCCTTTCAGGATCAGGAGAAAAAGCAAGTACTTCCCTGGCCCACTGGCGGCGAGTCCGGCGGAAGTGGTTGGAGATATATGTGTCCTTTATAGACCGATTTCGCTTGCGAATTCAATGTATATTTTTTAATATCAATAAAAATATCATTTAATTTCAAATCCTCCCATATTATCTCGTTTGGAAATAAAATAATAAGAAGGATGTCACAGCCCCAGCAAGGTTCCCTGGAACACACAGTCGAAATCTTTCATGAGCCTTCCCTCCAAAGTAGGTATTATACGCCCACCGCCAGAATCAACTAGGCGAGTAAAACTGATAAGTTTGGTGTGGCGGTACATGCTACCAGAACGGAGGCAAGAAAATAAAGTTATATCAACTAAGCATCTACTATGAAAAGACATACACAATTACGTGATAAAATAACTAGCATGTGACAAAAAAAAATTACACACTAAGTATCAATTGTCTAAATTTCAAAAATCAAAGTAACATATTTGTTATACTATTGTAATACATATATTATAAATTTGCTCACACTTACCCAATATAAGGGGAACAACCGTTAATATTTAATAATTATTAACAAACTTATAAAAAGCTATTAGCTATGATTTGCATAACGTATGGTTTTGAATTATTTAATATAGATCCAGAAATGCATTTAGGCGATTGGGCCTTCACGGTCACACTGAGGTCACTCGTCAGCCGCGCGGACTACTTATGCACCCCCACTTGTCTCCGCGCGAATTAGATGACACATTACAGTATGTACTATCTATGGGCCATAGAGTCCACTCATTATCAAATGATATGTACACATTTGTCACTCTTACTTTAATATAAAAATAATCATTGCTAATGAGCCTGAACTTATAACTTCCTCTTCTTCTTCTTTACAGCTACACGTGGGTCTCACCCATTGTAGGGAGGATATGCCTTAATCATCACGCATGGCATACGGATTGGTGGTTACCCTACCACATATCAAGCAAAGTAGACGCTGCTGTTGTCCGTTGTCGGTCTTTGTTTTTATTTGCAAAGAAAACGAAATGGTCATATTGCCACCTCGAAACCCATAAGACTTTACTAGTATTTTCTTAATTCGCCTTTTACGACACCCATATGGTAAAGTGACGTGATAAATTCCCTAATCCCCATCCACATTTTGCCATTTTATTTCCGTAAGTTGATTAACATTACGGAATTTATTGGTATCAGCTCTCTGGTACCCTGCAGAGTGTTCAATTGTTTTACATTTAAATACACCTTGACACATAGTTTACATAAAACAAAATCTATTTTTAACTTTTTATATTGTGCAAGAATATGTCATAATTGTATTTGTGGTTGTTGTGTCGTCACACGGGTTAGGCAACAATCGGCACACTGACCATAAAAAGCCCTCCGTGAGCGCCACCACCTTGCCAGACCGCCGTTTCTGCAGACGTGATGTAAGTGTAAGGCATCACCACCAATTGCATGGTCAGCACGGCCAATTGGCCGCAGAGCGTGTCATGAGTCTACCGCTCACCTCAAGGGAATGGGGTCCCACGTTGCGCGGCTTTCGACCGCAGCCTTGAGAGCCTCCTCAGATTCTGCCTCCAGCTATCACCCGCATGAGGTCAACACATATGCTCCACCAACCAATACAATGGCAGATATAGCCAATAGGCAGTTATAAGATAATATTAATAATTCGCCATCAGAAAGGGTTTGTGTCACTGACGTTGAGTATATGCATTTTTCGATCATGTTTGTCTCACCCAACCAACAAGTTGCCTTCAATCTCTCAAAGGTGGGAACTTTATAGAGATATATTATTAAGTTGTTATATAAAACATCATGGAGGGCAGACAGTCTGCAGCCCCGCAATGAAGGGACCCGACTTGGGCAAAGCTACTTAGGTTGTGAGTCAAACCAAGACGCAGAGAGCGCCATTGAGAATAGCGACCCGCCAAACAACCATCGTAGAGACGCAATGCTACAGAATGCAACAAGCATCAATACGGCTATCGTCGGGCTTACACCATCCCAAGGTCCCCCATACAGTCCCAGCAGACATCACCACCCGCATACCTCCATCGACCAGAACCACAAGATGTGTCGAATCAGGTGCAGCACACCCGCAGATCCATCACAAGACACAATACTGCAAGTAGCAGTAAGCATCAATGCAACTATCATACGGATGGCGCCGCCTCACAACACAACCACATGATCCCTATCGACTTTGGTAACAAAATTTGATAATGTTGTTAACTAAAAATACCACCAACGTATCATAGTAGTACGGTACTAAGACGTCAGTAGCCAAAACTCCACGTATCATAGCGCTATTGTACTAAGACATGAAGTTGAGTATGCTTGCTGCACTTAAAAGTACTACCAAACACACTCACCCTAATCCGAAAGATAGCCGACGTATCATAACGCTATGCGCTAAGACGCCGCCCACAACCAGTAGGGGTGTGCGATGTCCACGGGAAAGTCGTATTGCTACAACAAACCCGCTTACCACCGGCACTAAGATGATATGTCTAGGACACATCGGTTAGTGAATCCAAGTTTACCTCGGTCTCAGAGGCTGCGAAGCAACCTACACGCCACTATAATAATCCTTTTCAAGTCCCATTTCTTTCAATATAATGCTTTTACATATTTGAGACCTTCCACATATTTGCTTTATTTCATAGACCATACTACTGTATGTCTTATTCATATGGGACTTCAAGTCATAACTCTGCTATCATAATGCTTATGCATCATAGAGACCTTCTATATTAATGCTTTGGTTCGTCAGACCTTACTATGTTAAGTCCCTAATATAGAACTAGTCATTGTGCAACCTTAGTACTAGCAGTCGGTCACCCGACCACCCCATATATATGTACAACCTTGGGTATGTGTCTCCGACAACGCCCCAATATAAGGGAACATTACAAGAACACGTTCATTAACTTTAATCAAAAATTTTAATCCATTTTTTCTATTATATTACAAATGTTATTTATCTTTGTTATTGCAATATAATCGCCTTGTATTTATATGATTTGATACATTTTGAACATTTTAAGCAGGTTTTTAATAAATTTAGAGATTTTTAGAGACATTTTATGCGTTTACTAATATTATAATATTCAATATTCCAAATGGATATTTTTGAACTTTATGCTTATTATTTGCATTTTATTGTTTAAATTATAATTTCTAAGACATTTTTAAATGTCTGTATAATGAATTTAATTATTATTTATTAATAATAATTATGAGGCGTCACACATTCGGAAGTTGGGGTCTCCAAAATGGCCGTTTTGTAGGCGTCCACAGCTTCTTCAGGTGATGAAAATCTCTGTCCACGCAATTTATTCTTTGTTTTAGGGAAACTGTAGAAATCATTAGGGCTTAGGTCGGGCCTGTACGGCGGATGGTCTAATAATTCTATGTTTTCTTGCTCTAAAAACTCTTTTACGGAGTTCAGAAACGACCTGTGGCAAACAAATGCTAGCATACCATTCTGCATTAACCTTTCTTTGTCCCTCAAGAGGAATAGTAGTAACATGGCCGGTTTTGGAGACAAACGTGGCCACCATTTTTTTGCAACACTCCGTGAACGAACAATTTTTGTTGGCTTTAACTCATTTTTGAACACCCAAACTCGTGACTGGTTTTTTGTTTCGGGTTCGTACTCATATATCCAGGATTCGTCACCTGATATGATGTTGTATACAGCATTTGAGGATCCCGCGTGGAATCTTTCGAGAGTTCTGACGCACCAAGTAACGCAAGCCGCTTTTTGCTCTTCACAAAGCGAATGCGGTATCCATCGGGAAAACAACTTTTTTACACCTAATTTTTCATGCAAGATTATTTGTATTTATTTATTTATTCTTTATTGCATTCCTTAAAACAAAAGAATACAAAGGGCGGACTTAATGCCTTGAGCCATTCTCTACCAGTCAACCTATGGAGTGGTGAGAATTTGACGTAGGTGCGGCAATATAGAATAAAATAAGAGTACACAAAATAATAATTAACTACATAATACATAAAATTTACTAATAAATAAACTATACATATATGACGTATACAAACATATATACAAATATATACATACAAATATACATACAAATATACATATTTAAATACATAATATATAATTAGTACATACAAATACCTATGAATATATGCGTCTGTTTAGCAATACATATCAAATGGATGAATGAAGTAAAATGCTTTGTCTCCAATAGATGATTACGGACCAATTTCTTAAAAACATACTTATTGGGTGTTTTTCTGATGTCATCGAGCAAGGAGTTCCAAAGGCTTATTTGACTCATGCCAATGTCTAAAGTTGCCTGAATTTCGCGGTTTGTCACATGTCTATCTTCCTCAATCAGCTTACGCACAGCATCAACGTTTTCTTGTGTGACTGCAGTTTTTGGACGACCTTGACGGGGATCATCACTGAGCTTGACACGTCCACGTTGAAATTCAGAAAACCAGCGATTAATTGTGGCTTTGGATGGGGCTTCATTACCAAATGCATAAATCATCCGGTCAACACACTGTTTTTGTGTTAAACCACTTCGAAAGTCATAATAAATCATCGCTCTTGAATTTTCTCGAGTCAATTCCATCTAACTAATCAAGTTTGACAAAACCTTGTGACAAGACCGAGAATCTTTTTTTAAATAAATAAATGGTATATAACTTTTAAAACCAAGGAGTTTTCAATTAAAAAGATTTTAATATGACAGGAACAGTGGAAATATTCCATTCCCGATACTTTTAGTGCAGCCTATGTAATGTAAATACTATTATTTATAATATGTCAGTTTCTACGGGTCAGAGCTATCTTATTCGTTGTTGCGTTATTGTTATAGCCCATCAAAAGACTACTGATGTAATTAGGTCTTTTTCATGGATTCAACCATAGTGAACGAAAGACGGATGCTGTTGCTCATCTTCAGGAGACGGATGTACTTAGTGTAGATATTTACACCACCACGACACGCTACGTTTATTCGTTAATGCTATATGATGTCAACATTTATTATTATTTAGTAAATGACGGTGGTACAATACTATATGAAATAATCTATAAAGGTTATTGGTTTGATAAAATGTTCGCAAAATAAATGCAGTGCATGTGTGGGATCAATAAAGAATAAAAACAATTAAATGAAAACAAAGAATACTTATTCATATAATGTAATACTGGGTGGGTTCTATAAACTTATATATTTTTTATAATATAAGGGTGACAAACGAGCACACAGCCCACCTGATGGTAAGTGGTTGCTGTGGCCCATAGACATTTACATCTATCAACGTTTGCGAATCTAAATGCAGATGCGTTGTCACCCGTGAGGACTAAGATGGAATGCCTAGTTCCCAGTAAAAAGGGTCTCCAGTTCTCTACACTCACCATAAGAAACACAACACCTTTAAGTTATTTAGTATTTTACAATTTTTTTTTTTGAATAAATATATGAACATCTTGCAAGTATACAGGGTCATTTTTAATTTACTAAAGACCTTTTGGGAATATATTGGTTACATCATTACAAACAATTTTAGTGAGATCACTCTTCACAGAATATAATACATTTACGAAAAAACTACTTTTAAGGTTTTGTTTTCATGTCTGACTCCTTTTAAGTCTGTATTTTGTAGTACCTAAACAATGTCAGAATAAATCGTCAAAGAAAATGCCTAAATAAGGCATTTTTACACTTGAGACAGTATCAAACATTGTGTTGAAATCATTAAACATAATTAAATGAGCAAATGACATTAAAAAAAAAACCACAAATATTAAAATTTATAATAAGTAATGGTCCCCACTCACGGTCAGTTAAACTGACATCAGTTCAACTGATGACTTCAAACGGATTTAATCCAAAAAAATTTCGACACACACGGTCAGTTCAACTGATCATTCCAACTGATCAGTTCAAACTAGGGCTGTTGATATTTTTAAAATATCGGATTTTCAATATATCGATAATTATAAATATATCAATATCGGAGTTTTATATATGGGATACATAAGCGATATATTGATGCTTATTGCTTAAAAATGATTCACACAGTTTATAATTTAGTATATTTATTAAATAAATTAAATTATAAATGTATGAAAATGTTAGGTTATAGTTCTTAGTAATTATTTTACTAAGAACTATAAAGCTCACATGTGCAGACACTTAATACACATAATCGCATCACTTTGATAAAAATCCACTTCAAACGATTATTTAAACGATAAAACAGGAGCAACCATCCGTCAATGGTCAAGCTCCTGCCAAAACTCACAGTAAATAAAGTAGTACTAAGTTTCATAAATTATAGTGATTTTAATATCACAGAGATATACTTTACAAAATTACATTTCTTTTTAAGATAATAAGCAAATAAATGAACTGGGGAAAAATGAAAAACATAATATAGTGCAAATAAAGTATAGTAGATTGAGTCCATCAAGAATTAGGATTTAAGTTTACGATGGTGTTGTAGATTAAAATGATTTACGTGAAAAAATAAAAAATTAAATTATTTTAAAAAATATATCGACTGTCGTATATCTATATTTCAATATCAAACTTATATTTCAATATATGTCGTCAAAAATATTAGAAATAAATATCGGTATTTCTAAATAATAAAATAGATTTTTCGATATATCGATAATTTATCAACAGTCCTAGTTCAAACATGGGGCGTGGCCGTGGGCGTTTGGTTTGCGTGACTCCTATAAAATATCACTTTATTGGAGACTTATTTAACAGCATTTCCTGACTATTAATATATATCTATACAAATAAATAAAATTGAAGTGTCTATATGTAATGTCAAAATAATAGTTTTTTACTAAATGCATATGAAAGTACATACGGTACTTATAACAAAAACACAATTTTTAAAATCTTTGTCTATCTTTCTTTCTGTCTGTCGAAGATTAGCCGGAACAAACAGACAGACATGTCTGTTTGTTCCGGCTAATCTCCGAATCGGCTGAACCGATTTTGACGAGACTTTCAGTGGCAGATAACTGATATTATATGGAGGAACTTAGGCTAATTTTAATTTAGAAAAAGAATTAGGGTTCGATGCAAAAAAATTAAAACCCATGAAATCCAATCGTAATAAATTACACGCGGGCAAAGTCGCGGGGAACAGCTAGTTAATAGATAGGAAATGATATTTTTAATTTATAGGAGTCACGGCAACTAAACGCGCACGGCTGCGACTTCATCGATCGAGAAATGAAATCCGTTCCGTATATAGGTATATAAATAACGTTTCCTCTATATTAACACTTCAAAAGATATTTTTATTCATGATAAGGTCGGTATTAAGACACTTTTAAGAAATGGGTCAGATATTATGATAATTTTACCCATTATGGTAAATTTTATTTATTTAATAAATGTGTTATTTATTTTTATCTGTTTATTAAATTACCTGTCTGTAGAGCGGGCGACACCCCACTGATACTAACTTGCACTCCTGTTATGGTGAACCCAAAAAAATCCGTGGGCATGGGCACATTCTGAAGGTCTTATGATGACCAGATAATGCTTATCGGTTTTTAGTAATGGAAATAGTTAGGATGGCCTAGTTTTCTGCCACTGAGATCCTATATCCACCTTCGGATTGCACCATCAGAAAGGTGAGATCATAACAGTCACCTAAGTCTTTATGAGCCCTTTCAAGTGAGCTCAAACACAACCGTTCTATCTATTGCAGCCACTGAGATCCTATATCCACCTTCGGATTGCACCATCAGAAAGGTGAGATCATAACAGTCACCTAAGTCTTTATGAGCCCTTTCAAATGAGTTCAAACACGATCTTTCTATCTAGTGCCACCACTGAGATCCTATATCCACCTTCGGATTGCACCATCAGATAGGTGAGGTCACAGCAGTCACCTAGGCCTTTATGAGCCCTTTCAAATGAGCTCAAACACGATCGTTCTATCTAGTGCCGCCACTGAGATCCTATATCCACCTTCGGATTACACCATCAGAAAGGTGAGGTCATAACAGTCACCTAGGTCTTTATGAACCCTTTCAAATGAGTTCAAACACGACCGTTCTATCTTGTGTCGTCACTGAGATCCTATACCCACCTTCGGATTGCACCAACATAAAGGTGATATCATCCCAGTCATCTAGTTCTCCATTTACCTATTTGAAAATGAGTCCAAACACGATGGTTCTACGTAGTAGCATCACTGAGAACCTTTACCCACCTTCTGAGTCCACCATAAGGAAGGTGACATCATTACCATCACCTTGGTCTCCATCCTCTGTCAAACCAACTTCTCTAAATATATATGACGGCTCCGTGGCGCAGTGGCTTAGCAATGAATTGCGGCGCGGGTTCGAATCCCGCACGGAACAAGTACTTGTATGGCCTACAAATGATTGTTCCGGGTCTGGATGTTTGTCCTTGTGCAATTTGTGTTTGTAAACTGCCTCCGCGATACAGGAGAAAATCCTAGTGTGGGGTAACGTTTTTTTTAATAAAAAAAATATAATATAATATAAACTCTTAAAACATGTTATAAAAAATTATAAAATATATATAAAAGCTACTAAGAAAAGTATGTACTTACCAATAATGGAAACGAACTGAAGCCAGCGGATTACGGTGCGCCCGGAAAAATACGTGGGTTGCCGTCAGTTAAAAATTATAACTTAATATTTCACATTCACGATCAGTTTTTGGATTTACGTCAGTTCAACGGAGCAGTTTAACTGACAGCACGCCCGAATAAAATCCGTGTGTTGCCTTCAGTTAAAAATTTCAACTTAAGATTTCACATTCACGGTCAGTTTTTGGATGTACGTCAGTTAAACTGTTCAGTTTAACTGACCGTGAGTGGGGACCATAAGAATGACCGCCGGGCCGGTCGACGCCCGTGCTCAGCTGATTGCGTTGCGAGTAGGGTTACCAGATGAAAAAATTAAAAGTCCGGAGAAGAGGCCTGATTTCCATTTAAAAATCCTGAGATTGTTTTACAGTTTGAGAAGAAAACCTTACTTAAAAAGGTATCTTCACATATTAAGTATGATAAAACTGTTTAAGTACCTACTTGGATAAATAAGTTTTAATTTTAATTGTGGAATTATTACCAAAGGAAAATTATTTTTAGTTTGTTTAACTTTTTATTAAGAGATCTTTTAAAATGTAAGCTGTATTATATTGAAAGTTCTAAAAATCCTGAGATTTCATGAGATTTGCAAAATCCAGCCGCAATCCTGAGAAGAGTCTAAAAATTCTGAAATCTCAGGACAAATCCTGAGATATGGTAACACTAGTTGCGAGAGCCTACTAAACCATTCATCACTGTGCCTATTGCACCAGGGCGCCACTTTAAATGACTTTACATTAACTTTTCATATACTTCTTTATTTTGCATTAAACTATTTGATGAACTATTTGATTCTTTTATTAATTTCTTTAAGAATTAATAGACATTCTTTAATAGACATTTAGGTAGTTTTTTTACGAATACTGTTTGCTAGCAACTCTGCCTGCATCCAAGAGGCAACGCCTCAACGTCGCACATGCGGCGGCCCAAGGCCAAGCCAACGATATATTATAACGTCGACACAGGTGTCACCGTCATCAAAGGCGCCGCCTGCCCTTTTCGGTTTGCAGGCATCGATTTGGAGATCGATGTTCTCAGCACGTGCAAATTAAATGAGTATTATTAACTATTTTTTTATTTAATGTAAGTTGTATTTAAAAAATGGATGCAGGTTAAAATAATTACAAATATTACAATAAAGTATTTATAATGATTATATACAAATTAACAGTAATTGAATAAAGATATTTAGGTATAATGGTTCAATAAAAATATTAAAATACAAAGGACATTGCTCTGCGCCCATACATTGTTCGCCCTGGAACCAAGAGCATCGGAAAATTATGTAATTTATTGTTGATCATTACTAGATTCCTATATGATCTTATTTTTATAGCAGACTAGCTGCATAATAGATATATTTCAAAAAAAGTATCAGATTTTGAGGTTATAATCGAACCACGAATATTACGGTTTTTCATAGATCCGAGTGATTTTTAATAAACTGAAAAACGATGTCCTAAAACATTTAGCTGTTTTTATTACCTATCTACATAATTAGGTATGCAGTTTTTGTTCTAAAGCCTAAGTGTATGTAAGTGCAACGTATAAATGCATAGGACCTAGTTAACAAACCTGTTTTCTGAGCATTGGTTTTGAAATGAGAGATAATATTTATGTGTATTAATGTAAAAATAAAAATGTATGTTTATAATGGCTGTTAGCATTTAGATGTTGTCATTAGCATATACGGTACGTTAAGATACCTAGTACCTAAATGTATAAGGATTTAGGCTGTCAGTCACGCCGCTAGACATGTCGTCGAACATCGAACGTATCAACCACGGTTTCAACCAAGTTTCAACAGCGCGCGCGTGAATAGCGTGAATATTATCGACTACTATCTAGTTCATTTGCAAGTGTCATTTGAAACCAGCCTTACCGACTTAGTACCAAATTGATAGTATAAGTTGTTTTTACACCTACATTAACTTATTATGTTTGAATTAGAAATAAAACACAGATTGATTTCATGTTTATTGTTCATCTTCTAAATTGGAAATTAGAATATCGTCCAAAAACTGAGCAGGGATGTCGATATTATTTTGATGTCTCGTAAAGCTCAAGTACCAAATAATGGTCATAAGATAGGCGCAGCAACCGATGGTTCTGCGTACAACGATGCAATTATAGCAATATTACACGATTGCTTCTCTGTTCATCTTTCAACAATATTGTACCACCAGCAGAGCCGCAATTTACACAAAATACACTTTCCATTGCGTATGCATAAGTCCGTTTATGAATGCTAGGTTATCGTTTGAGCGATACACAGTTCCAAATATCACAGCAAGGTAAGTCGTTCTTGAAATCAATCAGCGTCCGTTAAAATAGTCAAGTTGTAATGTTCAATATAATATAGTCCCGAAAGTCACCACAACACCGATAGAATTACAATTGCAAACGACGCCAACCAATGTAATTTTGACAGAATGAACGATGACAGTACAAGTAGGTATGTCAATTTGAAATCGTTTAATCGATTGTTTATAGTAAAATAATCGATTTTCCAGATCGATATAGATCTGAAGAACCCTTGTCCGATGTCGATACAAAAACCTCTCGAATCCGAATTATTCAAGAACTAGCTATATTTCAAACGATTTAAGAAATACTTTTGCATAGTTGGAACATCTGTTCCTTGTGATAGACAGAAAAACTGTTCTGTTCTGGTTTCGATCCCAGTGTCGGGCAAATTGTTATTGGGTTTTAATAACTTGAAGTTCCCAGTAGTAGCACGGAGTCTGGATTTGTGTACGTTGTTTCGCAATACGCGCAGCCCCTATTACAACCTTCTCCTTATGGGAAATACAGGCGTGATGTTATGATTATTAATTTAATGATGTTTTTATACAGTTACTTTGTATTTACGGTAAATTATCGTCAATAATATTCTGTGTTTATATTAGGCATGTTTGAAAATGTCGCGATTGAACAAAATAAATCTGTTAATGCTTGGTTTAATCGAGAATCGATTCTAGTATGTTCAATTTGAATCGATTTCAGCCGATTTGGAGATCGTATTTTTTTCATGAGAGACTGACAAGTGATAAGTGACCATTTAGTGACATCAAAAATAGGAACTTTGGCGTTCGAACGATACGATTTATGAATATTTCCTAAGATTTATTATAATAGCCATACATTACAAACAGTATTAAATAAATCATCTTTTGTCATACGATAATATTAATACCATAACAAGTATGACAATAGCCTACTTTACTTACACGTAACACGTACGCCTCTACTTCTTCCATACTTGTAACAATATTAATAATAACATCTGTACTAGTCTGCAATATTGCTCTTTTTAAAGAACACATTTATAATTAATGCAGTAACGATAAGTGTTTTTTTTGAATATTAATTATCGTAAAATCGTAAGTTATCGTTTAGTAAGACATAAAATGCACTCCTTTCTAAACGATCATTAGAAAATCCTGAATAATTATCTTTACGAATATTTTTCTTCACCATTATTCTAACTACCTATTCAAAATCGAGTATGACCTCATTCAATAGGTATAGTAGGTTTTTTTAAATTGTACTTTTAGGGAATAATATAAAAGATTATAAAGAAATGGTAATTTAATATTTTTATTGTAGCTTCTTTTTGCAACTTTATTCGAAATGAATTCAAAATGTAATTCAGATAAAAAAATATACAACAGTTCATTAAAAATTCAAAAACCGATTATGATTGATTGAACATCCCTAAACATTTTCGACACCACATGGCGGCGATTAATGTTATTAGTCGAGTATAATACTTTTAATGTTAATTTTTGCACGCAGCTAGTCCGTGTTATAAAAGTATTTCCAACTAATATAATAAAATTGAAAATTTATTATCGCGTATGTCCGATGCTTTTATTACACAGGGCGATTCTGGACATTGTCCTTTAAAAATTAGACTTACCTAGGTACTTGTCCGCGGATGGCGATGAGTATCGCGCACATAGCGTTCAAAATAATCACCTCCTTATTCTATGCATAAGTGACACCTAAAACTTAACTGTTCACCGACACGAGATAATACTTGATGATTCATTTTGATTTGATCGAATGCCCAAATTATTTTTCTTTCAACATGTCGCGGGTTTCGAATGCTCGACCAGTATACACTAATGTCTTTACATGCCCCCACAAATAAAAATCCATTGGTGTGATATCTGGCGATCTGGGAGGCCATGCACAAGGCCCGTCTCGACCGACCCAGCGACCAGGGTATTCTCTGTTTAAATAATCCTTAACTTGGCGAGCATAGTGTGCCGGCGCTCCGTCAAGTTGGTAATACATATTGCGTAGAGACGCAAGTGATATGTCCTCTAACAACTCTGGCAGCGTGTCGGTGAGAAAACTATGATAGCTTTCACTGTTTAATCTTTCTATGAAGACCGGGCCCAGTAACGTTGTATTAATGACGCCTGCCCACACATTGACACTAAACCGGTGTTGAAAGCTATGCGGTCTTGGTTCATGTGGATTTTCATAGCACCACAAGTGTTGATTGTGCGAATTAAATAGTCCTATTCTGCCAAATGTTGCTTCATCAGTCCATAAAATGTTGGCTCGTTCAGCAGCTAGTAACCAGTTACAAAATGTAACTCGCGCTGGTTTGTCAGCTTCGCTGAGTTCATGAACACGATGCAAGTGGAAAGGGTACTTCCCTTCATTGTGTATGACACTCCATGTGTAGTACTGTGACACATTGAACTGTCGGGCTGCCTCATAAGTGCTCGCTGCTGGGTTTTGTTCAAAAAACTGCAGTATGTCTTCGTGCTCACGTACTGTGCACCGCGGTGGACGACCACGATCGATTGATACAGGCTGGAATTGCCCGTAATCTCGCAATCGCTATGTAGTACCTAGCATCGTAGCGTAGCTCGGTGCACGTGAGTTGGGAAATCGCCTTGAATATTCACGGCAGGCTTCACTAACGTTATCATCGCAAATTGCTAAAATTCGCACCATTTCGGTATACTCAATATTTGAATATAGGTATGCCATTGTAACAACGCGTAACGTTCGCGATATTAATCTCACAACGGTAGGAGAAAAGTCGCGGGCGCACCAAAGAGCCAAAGGCGATTGACGACACAGATAAAATTAGGTCAAGTTCAAATGAGCAAGCGCCGCCTCCTACACCCCTCCACCCCTACCCCGCCACGCGCTTTATTTTGCTATTTAGGACTATTGCCGTTTAGAAGGTCCAATTAAAATATTTTTATTTTTTTATGAAAATAAAAATTGAAGAAATATAATTTATTTTCTTACAGATGTTGTTGTTATGATGTAAATAATATATTCCCAAAAGGTCTTCAGTAAATTAAAAATTTCCCTGTATATTGCTATTTTATTTTTCATTTTTGCAATATAAACATTAATTATTAATTATTTTATTTACTTTTTATAATTAAGTTACTAGTTTTAGTTTCTTTTTATTATTATAGTTTTTAATATTGTATATAATAAAATATTGTATATAATGTTATGTATTAAATATTATCCATCTTATGTATCATATTCGAAAAAATTCACTTTTTAACTACGCAATATTTCATGACAGGCTTCCTGTGTATTTTTGTCACAGAAGTAGGCATACATGTTTGGATCACATATTTCGCCCCTTTATAGTAATTGCGGCCATATACGTAAAACATAGAGAGTGCCTTTAGTTGTGGAAATATTTCAAGAAGTTTGAGAACGCTAAGTTGTAAGATGAAACATATAATAACTTCAACGCTATTTATATTATAATGATTGCTGCAATCAAATAGTCAAACTATTTAAAATGATTTGAAATCAAGAAAGTACCCGTATATATTAACTCCTAATACATCTATAAATACATATTTAAGGCAAAAACATTTACAACATAATTTAATTTACGAGGAGAATTATAGTTAATGTTTCGGAAACCTGCCAGAAATATAAATAAATAAGTTTACTACTTTACCTGGTAGAGCCACGCTGCAATTCCATAATGGTTGCAGTCCGACAGTCGACAGTCGGCAGGGTAGGACCGAGCTCTCACAGAAACTAGCATAATGAAATAGCAGCCTAATGCTGCTAATGGTGAGTGTAAAGAACCGGATACCCTTTTTACTTGTAACGAGGCATTCCATCTTAGTCCTAAAGGGTGACAACACATTTGTGTTTTGATTTACCATCAGAGGGTCTGTATGCACGGGTGTCATATTATCCCTTACAAAAGAGATCGCAAAGCGGTGTTAAGTGTAAACATTGATTATCACATTGCATTGGTGTCGGTCGAACCTGGGTGGCTCGTTACAGCGAGCGCTTAGTCTCTGAGCAACTACGGCTCTTGTACGATTTAAATAGATAGTAACTTTATTTTTACTTCCTATAAAAGGTTATAGCGATTTATCTTAAAACAAAATAATAGATTTAATTGCAACTGTCACTAATTTTTACCACATCCAGGATTGATTGATAGAGATGCCGATAGGCATAAAGTCCCCCATCCGTAATCACTTATTTTATAAGGTTTTCAATAAAGAAAAAGTAAATAAATTAATACAGTAGTATTGAAAATAACGTATAAAAATATATTGCCTTTATTCTCTTTATCTTTTAGCGACCTTAGTAGGACTTTTGATACACCACTCTCAATAGACCTTAATCCTATTATAATATTGTTTAGTAGCTCAGAAGTCTAAAATAAAAAGGATTAATCAGAATTTACTATTTTTATTTAATTTTTTTATAAAATTGAAGTGACATGCGAATGTACGAGTACTATAATAATAATGTATCTGTAATAATATAGCTGCAGTGTAGCTCTACCACATAAAAGTTATTAATTACTTCTTAACTTGTAACTAAAGTTATTCTTCTTATTTAGAAATCCTAAAGTATGATTAAAATGTTGATAAAAATTTCCCCAGGACAACATAAAGCAAAAACACCCAATAATTTATTCAGGAACGCCTCGACTGGCTCATTCAGAATTCAGAAATAAAACAGTTATTTAATCCTTAAATTAATGTACACAAGTTACCTGTTGGCGTGTATTATTCTATTTATAGTTTAAAATATTGAATTTTTTACGTGTTTTTCTTCGAGATTAATGTTATCTTTAACGTCAACTGTATACTTAAATGCCAACCTTAGGTGTTCTCATTTTTTACTTCATGCCAGTCCATTAGGTTATTTTATGCCAGTACATGCGTGTGTGCGTGTGTGTGCGTGTGTGTGCGTGTGTGCGTGTGTGTGCGTCTGTGTGCGTGTGTGTGCGTATGTGTGCGTGTGCGTGTGTGCGTGTGCGTGTGTGCGTGTGTGTGCGTGTGTGTGCGTGTGTGTGCGTATGTATGCGTGTGTGTGCGTGTGTGTGCGTGTGTGTGTGTGTGTGTGCGCGCGCGAGCACACAGTCCACCTGATGGTAAGTGGTTGCTGCGGCCCATAGACATCTACATCTATCTTCTATTACCAATCAAAATTCAGATGCGTTGTCACCCTTGAGGACTAAGATATAATGCCTAATTTCCAGTAAAAAGGATCTCCGGTTCTCTACACTCACCATACGAAACACAGCAGCGTTAGGCTGCTATTATACGCTGGTATTCTGTGAGAGCGTGGCCCTTCCCCGGTCGAACCGACCCATTCGTGCTACTACTATATTACTAATATAGCTGCAGCATGGCTTTACTACGTTTTTTATTATCACAGTTTTTTATTATTTTGAGTGATTTTAAGAGAGCCTACCACTAATTTTTTGTATCAGTTTCTTTCTGTAGCCTTCTCACGACATCCAAGGGATGATGTTATGGGGGGAGAGCATTTTGCTTACGCCACCACTACACGGCAAATAATAATTTTAAATAAAATATATTCACATTGCATTATATTTTAATAAAGCTACATTACTTATCAGGGTCATGTAGAAAGAATGAACGAGGAAAGAGTGACAAAGCAAATTTATGTTTCAGAAGTGAACGGCAGAGTCGGGAAGGGACGCCCTAGACGAAGATTTATCGACCAAATCGGCGATACATTAAAAATGGGCCAGATTAGGAGTACCCTTAACTGACGAGCGTGTATGCGTATGTAAAGGAGGCGAGAGAGGTGTGTCAAGATCGCGCCAAATGAAAGTCCGTAGTCTCTGCCTACCCCTCTGGGTGACAGGCGTGACTATTTGTGTTGTGTTGTTGCTTTATCTTTAACTTCACTTAAGTTGTACTGTTACTTCATCATATTTGACGCGAAATAATTTACTATATGAATCTAATCTATCATCATCATTACAGCCCTTCACAAGTCCACTGCTGAACATAGGCCTCCCCCAAAGAATGCCACAAAGCACGGTCCTGAGCCACCTGCATCCATCGACTTCCTGCATGTCTTACCAGGTCGTCACTCCATCTCGTGGGGGGACGCCCTACTAATCTAATCTATACATCTATACAAATAAATAAAATTGAAGTGTCTGTTTGTAATGTTAAAATGACAGCTTTTTACTAAATGCATATGAATGTATATATGGTACCTATAACAAAAACACAATTTTTAAAATTTTTGTGTCTGTCTGTCGGTCTGTCTGTCTGTCTGTTTGTTCCTGCTAATCTCTGAAACGGCTGGACCGATTCCCACGGGACTTTCACTGGCAGATAGCTGATGTTCTAAGGAGTAACTTAGGCTACTTATATTTGAGAAAAAGAATTAGGGTTCTGAGCAATATAATTAAAACCCTAAATTACACGCGGGCGAAGTCGCGGGAAACAGCTAGTAGGTATATAAAACATAAGCATTGTTTGTGGTAATCTGGATTTTTGGTAGTGTTAATAGCGTTTCTGATGTCTTTAAAAGTAAATGTTCAATTTCCGCATCAAATTCTATTGCAGTATGTATGTTTATTTCACACATGATTATTTTACATGTAAGCTAAAGGGTATTCTGATGCAGTGGTCCTTTCCTTAACAATTTGTTATATCATACATCAAAGCTGTCAATTACCGCATACGTCGCCATGCCGATGATGTTAGTTTAGTTTAATTTTAGAAATAAATAGATGTTGAATATTTATTAATAAAATTACAACTACAATAATATTTATATTGTAGTAGTATTTATTATTTGTAATAAAATGATATTGACAAAAATGATTTTATTATAAATATAAAAATGTTTACCTTATCCATTCCATTACAGACTATAAAAGTCTAAAGCCTCAGAGCTAAACATAGGCCTACCCCATAGGTTATTTCATAGGGGAAATGTAGAAATAGCTGCACGTTTGGCAGTTTTGTTTTTACTGCTGCCCATCTCTTGTTTCAGTTTTCCCCTTTTGCATTTTACGACAGCCAATGGACAATATGAGGAAGTGGATATTTCTTACACCGCCACTACACGGTCTATAAAAATGTTTAGGAACACTAGTTTTCATCATTCATCATCATCATTACAGCCCCTCACAAGTCAACTGCTGAACATAGGCCTCCCCCAAGTTTGTCCCGGTACTCGGCGAGGTTTACCCGAAAAATATTGGCACGGCCGGTGTATAAGGCATCACCAGTGCTGTCGTCTGCATGGCAATGAATATTACCAGTTTGCAACATATCATTGATATGCAGGAGAAACACGCAGCCTCGTGGAACACTTGCGTTAATAGGCTCGAAATCAGAGCATACACGGTCAACGACCTTGATGCTCCGATCAGCAAGGAAACTGGTGATTCATTAGCACAATTTCTCGGGAAGCCCATAGAATAGAAGCTTCGAAGCGCTTTGTGCCAAACCCGATCGAAGACCTTCGCTATGTCCAAACTAACGGCCAATGCCTCCCCCTTGGACTCTACTGCTTCCGCCCATCTATGGGTCAGGTAGCCCAGAAGATTACCAGCTGATCGACTCCGACGAAAACCGTATTGGCGGTCACTAATCAGCTGGTGATCCTCAAGGTACCTCATGAGCTGGCAGTTTATAATGGATTCCATTATTTTGGAGAACAAGGAGGTGATGGCGATAGGCCTGTAGTTGAACGGGTCTGAGCGGTCGCCTTTTTTAGGGATCGGGTGGACCAAAGCTGTCTTCCATGAATTCGGGACTACGCCTTGGGAGTAGGAGTACCGAAAAAGACGCGTTGAAACTGGTGCCAACTCCGGAGCAAACGTCTTCAGCACAATCGGAGGGACTCCATCGGGCCCACTCGACTTGCTGACGTCCAGGGAGAGAAGTGCTTTGTGAACCGAGCGCTGTGTAAAGCGCACATCCGGCATGGACCACTCACACCACGGGATGGTCGGCGGTGTATTCCCCCCGTCATCTAGAGTCGAGTTGGACGCGAAGAGAGAGCTTAAAAGATCGGCTTTCTCCTTTGCGACATGGGCCAGTGAGTCGTTCTCTCTGTGCAGAGATGGAAGAGATGGCTGACAGAAGTTCCCTTGGACAGCCTTGGCGAAAGACCAGAATGCAAGGGTTCCTGAAGGAAGGCGAACTAGCTTCTCGCCAATTCTGCCGATGTGCTCAGACCTTGCCTTGGCAATGACGCTTTTGAAGGACCTAAAGGCGGAATCATACATATTTTAAGAGCGCTGGTGTTTACATCCCGAGACGTTGATGCGTCAGCCCAAACCCAGTAGCAGTCTTGCTTATAGTGTGATGATGATTTTACAGGAGCGATCAAGCTATGGCT
Organism: Parnassius mnemosyne; assembly: GCA_963668995.1. NCBI lineage: Eukaryota > Metazoa > Arthropoda > Insecta > Lepidoptera > Papilionidae > Parnassius > Parnassius mnemosyne. Next base: position 11,782,372 of record CAVLGL010000091.1, on the reverse strand, counting down.
AGAATCTGCCTTCGATGGGAACCACAGAGGATGGAATAAAAAGTTCCATACACTGAAGTACCACATCAGCAACAGAATCGGCAACAACGCTGGGACCTTCCGGAGAGAAGCAAACTCGGCCCCAAGGGTAGGAGGCAAAAAAATACCGCATCGCGTTCCAATCGGCCAACCTATAGTGCCAAACACGGCGGCAAGGTGCAGATCGCAACTGCGTTTTGAGTGTGAGTGGCACCGTACTCCGGATCAGACAATGGTCCGAAGAGCTCAGAGGGGCATGGACAGAGACCTGATATCCGTCCGGATGAGAGGTCAGGAGAAGGTCCAACAGGAAAGTACTTGATCCTCCACATCTGGGATGCGCGTAGGCGAAGTAACCAGTTGTTAGACCATATGCCAAGGCAAATTTATATACAGATCTACCCGCATGATCAGTTAAACGAGAACCAAGCCATTCAGCGTGGTAGGCGTTAAAATCACCGAGTATCACGATCTCTGCGGATGGAACCTGTTGTAGCACGGAGTCTGCAGCCATTTGGACGTGATCGATGAGTCGGTCTGTGTCGGCATTACCGCTATGAAACCTATAGAGGCACCCGTAGACGCGGAGATGGTCGTCGCTGTCTACGCGCAGCTATAGGATGGACAGGTCCGTACCTTCAAGACTGTCGAGGCGTCGAAAACAGATGTCCTCTCTGACGTATACGCAAACTCCAGCCCGAGGCACAAAGGAGTGTTCTAATTTGTACCCCGGGTAGGAGAGGAGAGATATGAAGTATCAGCCGGAGAGGACACCTGAGTCTCGGTTAAAAATAGCAAGGCCGGCTTCGCCGTCTCTAGATGGTAATGGACAACGTTAAGATTGGAATGAAGTCCCCTGATGTTGCAAAAATGCACGGATAGCGTCGGGTCGCCTTGGTCTTATTGCTCCGCTTGCCCTGAGCAGTATTAGTCGCGAGCGGAATTTTGCCCCCCCCCCCCATAATACGCGGGGCATCCTGAGCACCCACGCTCAGGAGTGGAGTAGTTTGGTCGCTGATAATCAGCGAGGGATTCTCCAGGGGTGCTGGTGGGTACCAGGGTTCCTGGGGTAGTCTGTTATTTAATTCCGCTACCATGTTGATGGGGGGGGGGCGGAATTAGGCCTCAGGTCACCTTCACTCACCAAGCGCAACGCAGATGTATACCTCTACTTCACGCTGGTATTATGTGAGGTCGTGGTACGACCCCGGTTCGAGCCTGCCCAGCCGTGCGGCAGTAAAAGCTTCCGCGTGGCTCTACCACTGTTAAAATAGTCGACCTAAAATAATTTTATTTTATTTATTTATTTATTAATTCTTTATTGCACCAAATATAAATATTTGTACAAAAGGCAAGCTTAATGCTATATGACATTCTCTACCAGCTAACCTTGGGTAGAACAGAGAGTGAGTTTGGGCAGTTAAGTTGTCATGATATAATACAGTCAAATATATACATGCATCACATACATATAATATATACATATATATAAAAAATATATAATTCTTAAACATACATAAACCAGTGAGAAAAACCAGTTCAGTGCTGACGAGGCGAAATTTAGTCGTGAAAGTAATTCAAGGAGTACGTCGTGATTGACACAATTGAATGCGTTTGAAAAGTCAATAAGGACAAGAACAGTCAAAGATGACCTCTCCATGCCATCTCTAAAGTCTTTTGTAACTTGAAGTAATGCTGTGGTTGTACTGTGTCCCGGGCGGAAGCCAGATTGATATGTACTAAGTAAATTGCATTTTGAAATGAAAGAGGTGACTTGTTTTAGTACCAGTGATTTAAGTGCTTTGGAAAGAAACAGCAGTATAGAAATAGGTCTAAAGTGGGAAGGAAGCGATGGATTTGGTACTTTAGCAAGTGGGAAGACAAAAGCTTTTAGAAAACTTGGGGAAAACACCATTAGAAAGTGAGAAATTGATGATGTGAGTGAGAATTGGAGTAATGATATCGAGTATGAGAAGTATCATAGATCTACTCACCTCATCATAGCCGGTTGCGGAAGATTTTATTGAAAGTATGGCTTTTCTAGTATCCTCATCAGTCACTGAACTGAAATTGAAAGAATTACTCAATAGCAATGGCATGGAATTAAGTTCCTGGAGAGTCGTAATTTTAGTGGAATAATGCAGACGCGAAGCAGAAGATAAGTGTATGTTTAAGTCATTGAGTGAAATATTTGGAATTATAAATTGGAATGTGATTTTCCAAATCCCAGGGAATTAAGGAACTTCCTTATGGTTGCAGAAGAGGAGTTTAAAATACTATTGTGGATGCAGCGGCGTTTGGCAGTTCTTACAATCTGATTACAGCGGTTTTGTAATAAAATATAAATAATATAAATAGTTATATTTTTATCAATTCATAGAAGTTCTCTCTTTTAAACATAGCTTTTGTTATAATAGTTAGGATACCACCCAGAGATAAAATATAATTAGGGTATATTGTTCGTGCAAATTGAAATTTGTATACATTGCAGCTGGAGAGCTTTTGTGTTTAATATCATATTTGTACATGCAGACCATTATGTCCAGCAACATAATTAAAGCAGGTATTTTATGAAAATTGCAATGCCATCATTAACATAAGACATTTCATGGAATAAAGTTTATTTTAAATACATCGTAACTGATATGTTCCGATACTATACATAAAAGCTTTTTAAAAACACGAAAGTAATAGAACAATAAGCTGAGATTTTTTAAATAAATTTTTTGATTTTGACAATGAATTAAAACATTGTCATTCAATTATTCATTGTAGCAAATCAAAACTCCGCTGTAGAACATCTGCTACCGATGCAATGGAGGCGAATTAGCAATTGCGATTTCTTATTATTGACGGAAGCGTGGCAACAAGAATGGAACTAATAATTAGAGAAACATTTCACTGAAATTGTACCTGAAATGTACAATTTTAGTGTAAAACTATAAATTTATTAAATAAGGTAAATTACAACAAGGCGACAAGCACATAATAAGTAAAAAACATTTTAGGAAATGTATACCGTTACGGTCCAAACTTTAACAATGTTTTATTGCCGCTAAGTGCCCGTGAGTTTATCAGTTTTTCTTATAAAGTAAGAAACGTTCCTGTTTTTTCAAAGTTTGTTTACGTAAAGTATCTTACGGAATATAAAAATGGAATCAATTTCGATTTATTATGAGCGACTTTTCGGCAATTTTTGAAAATGCACTATAAAGTTCCTAGATATCTAATTACCTTGGCTAGAGTTAGAAAAGAAATACCTACCCAGATCCCTAAAAGCTATTTATCAAAACGTGACGAAGAGTGGATGGTGTAAGTATCAACTTGTAGTGTTATGCTACTTACATATATCATTTTACATTATTTTAAATTCATTTTTCCATTCTGTTTCGATTTTCTGCATTCACCTCAAAACTGGATATTTTACATCACCTTTATTTCCATAGGATCCTGTAACGATTTTAAACCATAAGAACACAATAACAAATCATTTCTACTTCGTATTTTCACATTATCAGCACTTTTAAATTGGTGTCAATGGAGTCTACCTTTTTTCGATCTTTTAGCTAGTTTTCCGTAACTCTACAATCTCGGACTTAGTGTGGGCAGTTGTGCTACCTTTTTTCCTATATCAATAATATCTCATTTTCCACTTAAATCTTACCGTTTTCTTATTATAAACCAAAAACAAAAATTTGACATATTTTGTCTTTCTTATTTATATCGTTTCCATGGTAATTATATTCAAATTTGCTACCGATCTGTTATTCTTATTTCGATAATCCCACATAAATCCTCTTTTCTCTTGACCATTTACAAAAAATTTGCGTATAATTTAAATAATTTTTCCGTTCTCTCTAGAAAGGTATAAAAGCCGAACAATCGGTGAAGAAAGGCAGTCTCGCTTCAGTTCGCGAATTGTAAGTATCTCCTAAAGGCCTTATCCCGGGGCCGCACTGCCCCGGGATCCTGCAAGCCTCCATTTACACGTGAAGTCTTCGGCGAAGCCTTCTTCAAACTCGGGCCGCGCCACTCCGGGATCCTGCAAGCCTCCATTTACACGTGAAGTCTTCGGCGAAGCCTTCTTCAAACGCGGAGCCGCACCACTCCGGAATCCTACAAGCCTCCATCTACCTCGGAAGTCGCTTCGAGTCTACTACAAGCGCGGGGGCCACACTACTCCGGGCACTACTACTACTTACTCCAGGCGCCGAGTGCACCTACCGCCGGCGCTACCGTTGGGCGCAGCAACTGCTGGCTCTAAGCGTTGCGCGCCCCTTCTCCAGGCGCTACGTGCGCCGGCTCCGGACGCTGCGTGTACTGGCTCCAGGCGCTGCACGCCGTCGCTGCTAAGAAACCTACTTCTACAAGCGCAAACGGCGTGTGCTGGCTTCAGGCGCTGCGTGCCGTCGCTGCTAAGAAACCTACTTTTACAAACGCAACGTGTGTCGCTTCGACTTTTAGGCCCCACTTCAACGCTATATTCCCCTATTCTCTCACCTTTATTTTTTTTTATAATCTAATTGTATTCTCACTTCATCCATCATCATCCTCACATCATTTTTTTATAAAATTGTAAATACCTTTTATAAATTTAAATATATTGTTTCCTGGCTCTACTTTTGTTGTTTTGTTGCACTTAGGTTAGGTTCTATTTTTTTTTATTTTTTTTTTAATTGTCGCTTCACGACAAACTGTATGCTTATGCATAGTCATCTACCTCCACAATCAATTAAAAGATACAGTACAGAATGCGTTGTCACCCTAGCAGAGCTGTCCTCCCCGGTAGAGCCAAATCACTCGTGCTGCCGCTATAATACAGCTGCAGCGTGGCTCTATCATGTATACTAATGATAAATAAATCTTTTTGGTCGAGTTGTTCATAACTAAAGGTCGTGTCCGTAGTTAAGTGATTTCATAGCCCTGGTCACTATAGCTCCTACTTTGTACGGTCCTCGGCTTTTTGCATTGCAGTCGTAAGTGGAAGGCCATGGAGTGATTGGGCCTGGCCTGATCAGTAGCTACATGTTCGGCCGTGTAGTCTTTGGTTCTTACAAAGATTTGTTAGACTTATAGTTGTAGGCTTTTGTCTACAACTGTAAGTAACGGCCTACAAATACGTGCGCCGTGCAAGTATTTGTAGGCGGTCAAGTTGCTCCGTATAAGATTCGAATTCTCATCGCAACTCATTGCTAAGCTACTGCAACATGTAGCAGTTAATTTAATGTCATCAAAAACATAACTTGTAAAAAAAATCCTCGCAACTCAGTAACTCAGTTTTTCTACCGTAAAAAGTTATGAGATCCATGTAATACCAAGTCGGTAAAGCGTTTGTAAAGTGGATAATTATTAAGTACGTGTTAGTAAATGCATTTTTACTACATTCTTTGACTTGGTGTTTGTTCTAGCCTAAGCTAATGGCTCCAGTACACGTTGGCCGAGCGCGCTTGGCGAGTGCGCTTTGCAGATTTTCGTGGTGCCGTTCACAAGTTGGCGTGTTTCATTCTGCGTTGGTAGCTAGATGATGATAGACGTTAGGGTGATCGCGGCCGCTGTAATATACTTATACTTCACTTTCCTCAGAGTGAACGAAAAAGAAACTACATATACAACAATAATCCAAGTTTGTCCTTTTTAGGGTTCCGACCTCAAAAGGAGAAAAGAAACCCTTATAGGATCTACTAGCTGACCCGTGCCCGCTTCGCAGAGGTTTTTTTTCAAAATAAAAGATAGCCTAAAAGAAGCCCCTAAGCTACATTATCCCTGAGCAACATGAACTCAGAGACAATTTATAATAATATTTATCATTAGATAGGTACTCTGAAATCGCAACTATACGTGTATTATTTAATGCAGTTAGGCAAGTTGTTACTCTGGTTTTATTTTTATGTTGCTCATGTTTGGGGTTCCATGTAACTGATTCATTGTGACAATCAATCAGTGAACCTAAATATTTCCTCATTTATCCATGTCGCCATTTTGAAACAATTTTATTAAGCAGACACTACAGTCTACTCCGACGCGTAACTATGAACTGAACACTCGGCCAACGTGTGATCGCTGTTTGCGGCTTGCGCCAAATTTCTTTGATTTGTGCACGGAAAACCGACACCATACGGCTCGTAGGCGAGTGTTGGCCGCAAACGCCAAATATATACAAAACGGCCAACGTGTACTGGAGCCATAAGATGCCTCTACCTGCGCTTTTTTTGCGAATTTATTGGTATCAGCTCTCTGGCACCCTGCAGAGTGTTCAATTGTTTTACATTTAAATACACCTTGACACATAGTTTACATAAAATAATATCTATTTTTAACTTTTTATATTGTGCAACAGTAGGTTATAATTGTATTTGTTGTTGTTGTGTTGTTCAAATTTGACTCCAAATGCTTTGATTTATGGAGTCTTACTAGGCTAAATAAATATGAAAGAAAATTTTCCCTACCTTAAGTTTTAATAAAACTTTTCTTTACTTTTATTAAAAAGGACAAAGGCTCACCTTTGTCCTTTTTTATATTATGTTCTTAATCCTCTTGCAAAAAACCAGCGGTATTTGTAGATAGCCTATGTAGTATTCGTTGCTTAAAAAAGTTTACAAACCCTAACCAAAATCTAAAACAAACAAACTGAAAATAATTCTTAAGCACATTCATGTGAATTAATAAAAATAATAAAAGAAGTTTTATAGACCTTTCATCAAGACTGAGTCGTGTTATCAAATTCACACAAAAGGTTAAAAACGACAATTTCATAAATAGTGCTCGAAACAAATGCAAAGCTACTTGGACTGTAATTAATAATAGGACAATTAATTTACCAAATCAAGAAATACAACAAATTACTATCAATAACACTACAATTAAGGACCCCATAAGCATAGCGAATAAATTTAATGAATATTATATTAACCAAATCACCAAATTGGTCCCGCATAGAACTCCAATTAATATCTCAAGTGAATCTAAGTCTATATTTATGAAACCCGCAACACCGAATGAAATAAATAAAATTATTTTAAATTTAAAACCTACGAATAGTACGGGTTACGATGATATTTCAACCAAAGTATTAAAATATGTTTCTATCAAATTATCACATGTACTGAGTCATATTATCAATCAATGCATTTATCATGGCTTTTTTCCTGACAAATTTAAGTTTACCATAATCAAACCTATTTTTAAGAAAAACGACAGAAATGACATGAGCTGTTATAGACCGATAGCATTAGTACCGGTTCTATCCAAAGTTTTTGAAAAAGTAATTCATAAAAGATTAAATAATTATTTCGAAACAAATAATTTATTTTCAAAACAGCAGGTAGGTTTCAGAAAGAACAAAACTATAAATATGGCAGTTTTCTCATTTTTAAAGAGTGTTATGGTAAACATGGATAATAAAAATCATGCCTGCGCCCTTTATATGGACCTAACAAAGGCATTTGACTATGTTGACCACAATATATTGCTAGATAAGTTATTTGCCTATGGAGTCAGGGGAAATACGCATGATCTTATTAAGAGCTATCTTGATAACAGAAAACAGTGTACACACATAATGAGATTGTGTCCTCACAAAAAAATTGTATGTGACTATGAATCAGAGTACAAAATCAATAACTTTGGTGTGCCACAAGGCAGTGTACTAGGTCCATTATTATTTATTATATACATAAATAATCTCCCGAAAGTAACAAGCAATGACACTATTTTATTTGCTGACGATAGTACGAGTACAATTATATTTACAGGAAAAGAAAAAACTCAAATAGAATTGGAGATAAACAATACCTTAGACAATATTATTAAATGGCTGACTTTAAATAATTTAAAAATAAATTTGGAAAAAACTAAATTAATGACGTTTCGAAACAGAGTTCACAATTTAACGGACATGAAAATCTACTATACACAAACAAAAATTGAAGAAGTAGAGACAACAAAATTCTTGGGACTGAAAATTGATTCTCAACTAAAGTGGAAGTCACATACAGAGATGTTGTGTTCGAAACTTAATCAATATTCATATGCGATCTACATGTTGTCCAAAACTGCCAGTACATCCACAGTTTAGACAAGTCATTAAGCTTACCATGGACATGTTACTCCTCTTTTAATGTATGGTGTTATGTTTTGGGGCAATTCTGTAGGAAAAGAGTTGGTCTTTAGAGCGCAAAAGAGATGCGTTCGGGCTATATATAGAATGAAACAAACCGAGAGCTGCAGGTCGATATTTCCAAAAGTTAAAATATTGACACTACCGTGTATTTATATACTGGATATGGTACTATTTGTAAGAAATAATAGTAACTTATTTGTTAAATTAAAAAGCAAGAGATACCCTTTCCAAATAAGCTTCATGTCTAACAAAACTAAACTTTTAAACAGCAGTGTATTTTGTATGATTCCTAGAGTGTATAATCATTTACCCAACTCTCTGCTTGAAATTTCAAATAATAATTTATTTTAAAAAAAAAGTGACACTACTTTTAGAAAAATCATATTATTCGGTAAGGGAATTTCTTGAAGACAATTTATTAGATGTAGTATTGTAACTGGTTTAGTGGTACTGTGATATTAATTAGACATTTTATGTGACATTTATTTTACAAAGTTGAGATTGTGTATTAATTAGGTAATCTCATTTGACATTATTTTTAATAATTATTTCGACACTGTAATTTGATATGTAATAATTTTAATTTAAACTATAGCATGTAATTGAGAATTTTTGCATGGCATGAGCCTAAATATGGCGATCAACAATGTAAACTGACCACTGTTACACCATCTGTACCCATATTGCGCAATTAAAGAATTAATTTAAAAAAAAATTGAAATTGAAAAATTGAATTATATACGTAAAACTAAGAAAAAAAAATACTGTTGATCATGACGGGTTTGCAATCCGAGTCGGACCAAAATCAGCTATATAATTTTTCTGTCTCACTCAAACTAGCTGCACAGTGATTCTAAACTGTGCAATACAGGATTAAAGTAGACACTATTGCTTCACTCTTATAGTCCAACATGACGGCAATCAGACACGACCAGAGAGAGATCAGGCGCAGGATCAACCGTGCTTTCCGAGGTGTGGGGGTGAAACGCCATTAACTTTGTGACTCCGGCCTGCTACTGAGAATTTCTCCCGCGATTCGAACCCGGGACCACATAATCAGTAACTAATATTATTATCAGAAATTAAGATAATTTATAGAGTCAAGCATCACTTTTTTATATAAAGTCTGAGCGGCCAACCATCGTAGTGTCTATTTTTCCTGATGACTTGGTTAGAGGCGACATACGTGTCGTGTTATTGACGGTGGTGAGCCTTTCCTAGTGTAGTGGTGTTGGGGGTAGTGGTGTTGGGGGTAGTGGTGTTGGGATTAGTGGTAACGGTGATAGTGCACGCAATTGAAGGAAGGAGGGAGGTTTTCTTTTTTTCAAATTTAATTTAGTTAGAGAATTAGACTTTTATTTTTCACTCGGATCTTAGGTACTTAATTTTTACATATTTAATGTGAGAGTTAATGCAAATCATTCTCATAACGATAGTGGCCTATGTAAAGCAGTGGAATTATACGGATATACCAGATGGTTTTACCAGCATCCGTCAAATATAAATGAAATCTTTCTGTGATTCCCTATATTTGTTTCTCGTGATCTATTAAGGGCCAAATAAAGGTATCACATACAATGCACATTAACACATTATGTTTAAGATGATTTTTTGGCGAGTAAGCAGCAATTTGAGTTGTTGAGTGTAGCTAGTGGTAGCACTGCGCGTTACCCAATTATTTTGGGTTATTGTTAAGCAGTTATTTTTCAAAATCAACCCATTAATTGTTTATCTACTTATTACATTTTTAAAATAACATTTCAGTTTATTAAAAGTATTTCTTTTTTTTGGACCGAAGTTCCTTATCGCACGGGTCTAATTTGACGGATGGGGGGCTAGGCGAGAAAAAGTGTAAGTTGTTTTCGTCACAACTCCCTTTCTATAGTGCGAGAGAGATGGAATATTATCCGTCTCACTCGCACCTTTTCTTATATTGCCATGAAAGAAATATTATCTGAAAGATAATATTTCTATATACGCTTCATTTTAATAGACGCTAGTAATTAATTTATTTGTACTGTTAATAATTAATATAATACGTTAATTAAAAATAATATACTACGAAAGGAACTTCGTTCCAACCGAGTGTTTCATGACCCTCACGCATGTTTTTTTCTTATACAACGTTTGTCACCCCTTTATGCTTAGTCATCATCATCGATAATATTATAACAGTCCTTCATATGTCCACTGCTAAATATGATTTTCACTCCACGAATACCACAAAATAAGGTCCTGAGCCATAGACTTCAAGCATTTCCTACCAGATCGTCACTCTATCTAGTAGGAGGACTTCTTTTGCCGGTATGAGGCTGGCACTTAAAAACCTTTCCTTCCCATGTTTGGTGATTTCATTTATTTTAAATGTATTTTCAATATACAAATACATCAATTTTTGTACGAATAATTTTTTTACAGAAGTACTGGCAAATTGGCCTTTTCATTTAAACTGGGTCAGCGATATCGAATTAATCTGCTTCAATCAAAACATAGGCTACAGAAACTGCTTCATTATTCAAGTTTGCTGTTTTAGTCACGTTTTCCATTTCCTATCATAATATGTGTCATTAGGGTATTATATATATATATATATATATATATATATATATATATATATATAAGTGAAAATTCAATTATACATGCGTATACATTGAAACCGTATTTGTCATAAAAATTTAAAATACTCAAGTGGTCTCAGAAATCTAATCGTGTGGTTTCAGATGTTAACTTTAATAAAATGGTGACAAATAAGTCATGGAACTGTGATAAAAGTGCTAAAAAGATAAATACCAATGAGTTGAGCCAACAAGTGCGATCAATTGGTCTGTCATTGTGTTGTCTGGAAGAAAATCCGTGTAGCAGGGGCGTAAGAGAAGGCGATAGAGGTAAGCAGCAGGGGATGAGCAGCAGCGTCTTCCTGATAATCACTCAATAATTAAAATAATTCGCTTGCTAATTCACCTGCCAAGATTGGCAGCTATGGTAAATGTCCCCTGCGAGGCTATATAAGAGGGAGGTCTATTGTCAGCAGTAAAAGAAAAATGCATAGGGGCTACGAGGCAGAAATTTCCTTGCCTAATAAGTTCATGTCTGTCGTCACCGTATGGTTAATTAAACGACGGCGATAAGGTTAACGGCAAGGCCGTTCGTTAATCACACAGAACACTAAAACAAGGGATGGCGAAGCGCGTTTAGGTCTCATTAAACGTTGCTTGGAATGTGCGTCCAACGAACGGCCTATGTTTTCACTTTAGTGTAGGCGTCTTATTGACAGCTTAGCTCTTCAACTAATTAAATAATTTAACCATCGGGCGACGATATCCCTTAATTTCTATATCATTATGTAATTTTATATACGTAGCCTACTTTAAGTGATATATGAAATTTCATAATTTGCCCTTTGCAATACGATATTGCAAACACTGAGTTTAAATATTAACTAATTATAATTATAATAAAATATAAACTTAAAACAATCGCTTCAAAATGGCGTTTAAATGATCTATCAAAACTGATATACTTTGCAAAGTTCTTTTCTCTAGTGCGTGTTAAAATCGCTATTTTCTTAACGTTATTCGAATGTAAAAAAACTCATCAAAACTGTGTCAATTTAGTCATAAAAACATTTTCACTTAATCAGGAAGAATAAAGTTATGATGAGTTAAGTAAAATTAGGTCATGATTTTATATTTTTGATTTAAAACTTTCACACTACTCTTATATTTTCTCCTTGGTGATGAAAAAGTTTTACATTTATAAACTAAGCACGGTAAACAGCGAGATCAGGAACTATTATTTATACGGCACTGAAAATTACGGGAATCCAGGATACAACATTACTATTTAAAAATGTATTTATTGCTTTTCGAAGTATTCTCCTCGAAATTTGACACATTTTTCCATACGATGGAACCAATCATTGAAGCAACCATTCCATTCGGAAGTTGGGGTCTCCAAAATGGCCGTTTTGTAGGCGTCCACAGCTTCTTCAGGTGATGAAAATCTCTGTCCACGCAATTTATTCTTTATTTTAGGGAAAGTATAGAAATCATTAGGGCTTAGGTCGGGGCTGTACGGCGGATGGTCTAATAATTCTATGTTTTCTTGCTCTAAAAACTCTTTTGTTCTGTGTGCGGTGTGAGAACTCGCATTGTCGTGATGGAGGATGATGCGGCGGTTGCAGTTCTCTTTACGGAGTTCAGAAACGACCTGTGGCAAACAAATGCTAGCATACCATTCTGCATTAACCGTTCTTTGTCCCTCAAGAGGAATAGTCGTAACATGGCCGGTTTTGGAGACAAACGTGGCCACCATTTTTTTTGCAACACTCCGTGAATGAACAATTTTTGTTGGCTTTAACTCATTTTCGAACACCCAAACTCGTGAATGGTTTTCTGTTTCGGGTTCGTACGCGTATATCCAGGATTCGTCACCTGATACGATGTTGTATACAGCATTTGAGAATCCTGCGTGGAATTTTTCGAGAGTTTTGACGCACCAAGTAACGCGAGCCGCTTTTTGCTCTTCACAGAGCGAATGCGGTATCCATCGGGAAATCAACTTTTTTACACCTAATTGTTCATGCAAGATTATTTGTGTTTGACTCATGCCAATGTCTAAAGTTGCCTAAATTTCGCGGTATGTCACATGTCGATCTTCCTCAATCAGCTTACGCACAGCATCAATGTTTTCTTGGGTGACTGCAGTTTTTGGACTACCTTGACGGGGATCATCACTGAGTTTGACACGTCCACGTTGAAATTCAGCAAACCAGCGATAAATTGTGGTTTTGGATGGGGCTTCATCACCAAATGCAGAAATTATCCGGTCAACACACAATTTTCTCGAGTCAATTCCATTTTCTCAACGACCAAACAAGTTTGACAAAACCTTGTGACAAGACCGAGAATCTTTTTTTAAATAAATAAATGGTATTCGATTTTTAAAACCAAGGTGTTTTCAATTAAAAAGATTTTAATATGACAGGAACACTGGACATATTCCATTCCCGATACTTTTAGTGCAGCCTATGTCATGTAAATACTATTATTTATAATATGTCAGTTGCTACGGGTCAGAGCCATCTTATTCGTTGTTGCGTTATTGTTATAGCCCATCAAAAGACTACTGATGTTATTAGGTCTCTTTCATGGATTCAACCATAGTGAACGAAATACGGATGCTGTTACTCATCTTCAGGAGACGGATGTATTTAGTGGAGATATTTACACCACCACTACACGGTACGTTTATTCGTTAATGCTATATGATGTCAACATTTATTATTATTTAGTAAATGACGGTGGTACAATACTATATGAAATAATCTATAAAGGTTACTGGTTTGATAAAATGTTCGCAAAATAATAAAAACAATTAAATGAAAACAAATAATACTTTTTCATATAATGTAATACTGGGTGGGTTCTATAAACCTATATATTTTTTATAATATAAGGGTGACAAACGAACACACAGCCCACCTGATGGTAAGTGGTTGCTGTGGCCCATAGACATTTACATCTATCAACGTTTGCGAATTTAAATGCAGATGCGTTGTCACCCGTGAGGACTAAGATGGAATGCCTAGTTTCCAGTAAAAACGGTCTCCAGTTCTCTACACTCACCATAAGAAACACAGCAGCTTTGAGTTATTTAGTATTTAACCATTTTTTTAAGAATAAATATATGAACATCTTGCAAGTATATATTGCTATTTTATTTTTCATTTTTGCAATATAAACATTAATTATTAATTATTTTATTTACTTTTGATAATTAAGTTACTAGTTTTAGTTTCTTTTTATTATTATAGTTTTTATAATAAAATATTGTATATAATTTTATGTATTAAATATTATCCATCTTATGTATCATATTCGAAAAAAATCACTTTTTAACTACGCAATATTTCACGACAGGCTTTCTGTGTATTTTTGTCACAGAAGTAGGCATACATGCTTGGATCACATATTTCGTCCCTTTATAGTAATTGCGGCCATATACGTAAAACATAGAGAGTGCCTTTAGTCCCCACTCAAGAGGTTATTGAAACATATGACTTGGAAGTTGTGGAAATGTTTCAAGAAGTTTGAGAACGCTAAGATGTAAGATGAAACGATATTTATATTATAATGATTGCTGCAATCAAATAGTCAAACTATTTACAATGATTTCTCATCAAGAAAGTACGTTTACTCCTAAAACAACTATAAATACATATTTAAGGCAAAAAATTTACAACATAATTTAATTTTAAGAGGATCCTTTGTTTTACTCATTCATTCAATAAAATACATCATGGTTAATATTTCTAAAACCTGCCAAAAATATAAATAAATAAAAGGTACGAGTAAATCCACTAGCAATTGCTACTAGATTACTATATGAAAATATTTTATTTATACCAATACATATGAATCCTTGTCACGGCGACTATTTGCCCTGTATATTTTTATGACAGCAAAGAAAGGCTTAGTTCATGTGCCTTTCTTTGGCATTACTAATGATGTTTACGTTACATTTCACATACAAATCATAACTTAACAAAGTCGTTAGGTTAAGATTTGTATGCGAAAGTACCTACTAATACACTTTACGAGGCAGAGCCCCGCTGCAGTTCAATTATGGTTGCAGTCCGAGTGGTTCGGGTCGACAGGGTAGGACCGAGCTTTCACAGAAACTAGCATAATGAAATAGCAGCCTAATGCTGCTATTTTCGAATGGTGAGTGTAGAGAACTGGAGACCCTTTTTACGGATACCCTTTTTGCTTGTAACGAGGCATTTCATCTTAGTCCTAAAGGGTTACAACACATTTGTGTTTTGATTTACCACCAGGGGGACTGTGTGCACGAGTGTCATATTATCCCTTAAAAAATAGTTGCGATCTCTTGTTAAGTGTAAATATTTATTATCCGGAATTGGTGCCGGAAGGGGTTGAACCCGGGTTGCTCGCTTACTGTGAAATTTATAGTGAACGCTTAGCCTCTGAACAACTACGGCTCTTGTAGGATTTAAATAGGTAGTAACTTCCTGTAAAGGGATGTAGGGATTTCTCTTAAAACAAAATAATAGATTTAATTGCACCTGTCACTAATTTTACCACATCCAGGATTGATTGATAGAGATGCCGATAGGCATTAAGTCCCCAATCCGTAATCTTTTATTTAATAAGGCTTTCAATAAAGAAAAAGTAAATAAATTAATAGAGTAATATTGAAAATGACGTAAGAAATATATAGCCTTTGTTCTCTTTATCTTTTATATACCTTAAAAGTATATAAAGTAGTACTTTTAATATACCACTCTCAATAGACCTTAATCCTATTATATTATTGCTTAGTAGCTTAGAAGTAATAATAATAATAATAATAATATTCCACAACTATCACACAACGCCATCTAGTCCCAAGCTAAGCAGAGCTTGTGTTATGGGTACTAGACAACTGATAAACATACTTATATATTTCTAAATACATAAATATTATAGATAAATTACACCCAGACACAGAACAAATGATCGTGCTCATCACACAAACATTTGTCCTGGGTGGGAATCGAACCCACGACCTCCGGCATAGCAGTCAGGATCACTAACCACTAGACCAACAGGCCTGTCGAAACAAAAAGAATTAATCAGAATAGACTATTTTTTCTTTATAAAATTGAAGTGATATACGAATGTACTATAAAAATAATGTAGACCTGTAATAATATAGCTGCAGTATAGCTATCCCACATGAAAGTTATTAATTACTTCTTAACTTAACGCGCGCGTACACGGACACACAGATCAGAGAGAAAGATAGACGCGCTGTTTTTAATTGTTAATTCTAAAATTGTATGTTTTTGTGGCTCAAACTTATTGATTGTCGGTCGATTAATTTAAGTTAAAAAATGTATAAAGTAGATCCGTTATTGGATGTAAGTTTATTTCTTAAGTTCATTTACATTGTAATTAGGGCTGTGGATCTTATAATAAATAAATTTAAAAAAAAATAAACTTGTAACTATAGTTATTCTTCTTATTTTAAAATCCTAAAGTATGCATAAAATGTTGATAGAAATTTCCCCAGGACTCCATAAAGCAAAAAAACCTAATAGTTTATTCAGGAACGCCGCAATTAATGGCATTGACTGGGCTCATTTAGAATTCAGAAATAAAAAAGTTATTTAATTCTTAAATTAATGTACACAAGTAACATGCCTGTTGGCGTGTATTATTCTATTTATAATTTAAAATATTGAATTTTTTACATGTTTTCCTGGAGATTAATGTCTTCTTTTCTTCTTTAACGTCAACTGTATACCTAAATGCCAACTTTACGTGTTCTAATTTTTTTGTAAGTACAAAAAATGTGTATACCAGTCCATTACGTTATTCATCACCTAGGACAAAATAGTATGCCTCGTAAACAGCAAAATCAGTACCTATATTATATGCGTGTGGGCGTGCGTGCGTGAGTGAATGTGTGTGTGTGTGTGTGTGTGTGTGTGTGTGTGTGTGTGTGTGTGTGTGGTGTGTGTGTGTGTGTGTGTGTGTGTGTGTGTGTGTGTGTGTTTAGTGTGTTTCTGTGTGTGTGCGTCCATGTGTGCGTGTGTGTGTATGAGAGAGAGAGAGAGAGTATGTGTGTGAGAAAGTGTGAACGCGCGCGTGCGTGCTTGCGTGTGCGTGTGTGTGCATGCGTGTGTGTATGCGTGTGCGTGTGCGTGCGTGTGCGTGCGTGTGCGTGCGTGTGTGTGTGTATGCGCGCGCGTGTGTGTGTGTGTGTATGTGTGTGTGTGAGAGTATTACAAAGTGGTAAAGTAAAAAATGACTTTCAATATGAATTACACATGTAATGTATATTGAATAAAAATTATTCTATTCTATTCTATTCTATTCAACTTTATCCTTGATACTACTTATTTCCTATATTTTCCTTTCGTTTGATCAAATACTTTTAAAACTAAAATATGTCTATTAATTATATACCTGTTGTATGTTTTACGCTTGACTGCTTGTCAAGTCCTATCGCGATAAACGCTGGAGTTCCTCACTCGTTTTCTCCGCAACTCTCTTTCTACTGCATATTGATGGTCTTGGAACTGGGTATTCCTGGCTTAGTACCATATCCATACCATACCATACCCATAGATGCAGACAACAGCACAATTATCAAAAGGTACCAGCCGAACGCTTGGACCAGTTGGGATCAAGTCCAGTCCAAAAGAGATGTTATGGTTGAGCATGTGAATTTCTTACTGCAGGCACAGTTTCCACAGGCTTGCACAGGCTCCACAGTTGTGGAGAGATACCAACCAAGCGCCCGGGCCAGTCAGTACAAATCCTGTCAGAAAGAGAGGCTATGGTTGAGCGTGTGAGTCTCACACTACAGGCAGTCTCCGAATGGGGCGATGCCAATCTCGTGAGATTTAACGCCTCCAATACACAAACGTAAATATTCTCCGCTATAAGGAACACACTCATTCTGGCTTCAACTTTCCGGAATGTATCTTTGAATTACACTGACCGCCTTAAGGGGTTGAAATTTCTCCGAACCTTAACTATGGATAGTTTATTGAGTCCTTTGGTTTTTCATTGGTTTCCTTGCAACAGTGCGGTAATGCTTCACGCCAAGGCAGCTTCTTACCTTATATAAATCGCAAGAGTGGTCGTGCATAGACTACTGCTGTCACGTATATGCTGGTGCTGCAAAATGCCACCTAGCAATGTTGGACTCTGTGGAAAGATATGCTAAAAGACTCATTTGTAACCTTGATTTGGTTGGAAAAATCTTGTCAGCGCAGAGAAGCCAGCCTATCGATATTATATTGGATGCATTTCGGCGGGTGTGCGCAAGAATTACATACTTTAATTCCTCTATTTCCTTTCCACCATTAGACTTCTAGGCAGTCGACAAGTCTTCACCCCTTGGTTGACGATATTCCATGAATTAAAACGTGGTTTGATTCGTTTTTTGTAATGCGTGCAACAAGGGAGTGGAATGACTTGCTGGCGTCTATCTTTCCGTCAGAATACAAATTGGACCTCTTCAAGGCAATAGTGAATAGGCTTTTATGACGCTTAGACAGTGCGATTTACTATCCAAGGCTACAGTACTAATTATCATCAGGTGGGATTTTGGTCCAGTAGCCTTATAATAAATAAAAAAATATAGTATGTTACAATTTTGCAAAAATAATAGTTTTTATTTGTACAAAGAATTCAAAAACACTTGTTATTATTATCCCTATCCAAATAGAAATTCCATAACCATGTGATATACTTCTCGTTTTTTTTATTGTTAAAATTATACAAAAGTACGCTTCGAGATGAGGTAAAGTTAGGGGGTTTTTGGTTAACACAGTACTGGTAGTCTGCGACATGTCAAGAAAAAATTAACTCACCATACGAAATACAGCATCGTTAAGCTGCTATTATACGCTGGTATTCTGTGAGAGCGTGACCCTTCCCCGGTCGAACCGACCCATTCGTGCTACTACTATACTACTAATATAGCTGCAGCATGGCTCTACCACGTTTTTTATTATCACAGTTTTTTATTATATTGAGTGATTTTAAGAGAGCCTACCACTAATTTTTTGTATTACTTTCTTTCTGTAGCCCTTCACGACATCCAAGGGATGATGTTATGGGGGAGTGCATTTTCTTACGCCACCACTACACGGCGAATAATAATTTGAAATAAAATATATTCACATTGCATTTTATTTTAATAAAGCTACATTACTTATCATGGTCATGTAGAAATAATGAACGAGGAAAGAGTGGCAAAGCAAATTTATGTTTCAGAAGTGAACGGCAGAGTTGGGAAGGGACGTCCTAGACGAAGATTTATCGACCAAATCGGTGATACATTAAAAATGCGCCAGATTAGGAGTACCCTTAACTTTTTTTTTTTTATTTATTTATTCATAGAAAGAGTGTTACATAATTTACATTTCAAACTTTGCCAAACTGTATGCCAGTTTGTCGGCAACGCAACAGTTTATCGTTTCACACTCCTATATAACAATATAAGTTACTTATAAATAGAACTGACGGGACGGAACTGATTAGGTTAGAACTGACGGGCGTGTATGCGTATGTAAAGGAGGCGAGAGAGGTGTGTCAGGATCGCGCCAAATGGAAGTCCGTAGTTTCTGCCTACCCCTCTGTGTGACAGGCGTGAGTGTTTGTGTTGTGTTGTTGTTTTATATTTAACTTCACTTAAGCTGTACTGTTACTTCATCATATTTGATGCGAAATAATTTACTATATGAATCTAATAGGTATATAAAACATAAGCATAGTTTGAGGTAATCTGGAATTTTGGTAGTGTTAATAGCGTTTCTGATGTCTTTAATAGTAAATGTTCGAAATCCACATCAAATTCTATTGCATTATGCATGTTTATTTCACACATGATTATTTTACATGTAAGCTAAAGGATATTCTGATTCAGTGGTCCTATCCTTTACAATTTGTTATATCATACATCAAAGCTGTCAATTACCGCATACATCGCCATGCCGATGATGTTAGTTTAGTTTAATTTTAGAAATAAAATAAATAGATGTTGAATATTTATTAATAAAATTACAAATACAATAATATTTATATTGTAGTAGTATTTATTATTTGTAATTAAATGATATTGACAAAAATGATTTTATTATAAATATAAAAATGTTTACCTTATCCATTCCATTACAGACTATAAAAGTCTAAAGTCTCACTGCTAAACTTAGGACTACCCCATAGGTTACTTCATAGGGGAAATGTAGAAATAGCTGCCACGTTTGGCATGTTTGTTTTACTGCTGCCCATCTCCTGTTTCAGTTTTCCCCTATTGCATCTTACGACAGCCAATGGACAATATGGGGAAGTGGATATTTCTTACACCGCCACTACACGTTCTATAAAAATGTTTAGGAACACTAGTTTTCATTATTCATCATCATCATTACAGCCCCTCACAAGTCAACTGCTGAACATAGGCCTCCCCCAAGGAATACCACAAAGCACGGTCTTGAGCCACCTGTAACCATCGACTTCCTGCATGTCTTACCAGGTCGTCACTCCATCTCGTCGGGCCTACGGGTACGAGGCTGCCACTCGAGAAACTTTCTTCCCCATCGGTTGTCGGTTCTTCGAGCTGTATGGCCAGCCCACTGCCACTTCAGCTTACTAATCCGTTGGGCTATGTCGGTTACTCTGGTTCTACTGCGGATATCCTCATTTCTAAGTTTATCACGAAGAGACACCCTAAGCATAGCCCTCTCCATAGCTCGCTGAGCGACCTTGAGCTTCCTCATCCGGCCAGCAGTGAAGGACCACGTCTCAGATCCGTAAGTCATCACTGGTAACACGCACTGGTTGTACAATTTTGTTTTAAGGTTTTGAGGTATGTCTGACGAGAAGATGTGTCGTAGTTTCCCGAACGCTGCTCAGCCGAGTTGAATCCGTCGATTGCCCTCTCGGTCGGAGTTGGACTTACCTAGTCGGACTATTTGTCCCAGATAAACATACTCGTCAACAACTTCGAGCTTAGTGCTCC
Source organism: Parnassius mnemosyne (assembly GCA_963668995.1). NCBI lineage: Eukaryota > Metazoa > Arthropoda > Insecta > Lepidoptera > Papilionidae > Parnassius > Parnassius mnemosyne. The sequence goes on along the minus strand of CAVLGL010000091.1, from coordinate 11,761,692 downwards.
CAACAACTACCGGCATAGGTGTGACATGGACGTTAAACATGATCTTTGTTTTGTCCATGTTCATCCTAAGACCTATTCGTTGGGAGACACTATTGTGATCGTTGCGCATGGTGCTTAGGTCCTCCAGCGATTCTGCTTTAAGGACTATACCGTCGACAAATCGAAGGTAAGTGATGTACTCGCCATTGATATTAATACCGTATCCTTTCCAGTCCAGAAGCTTGAAAACGTCTTCCAATGCAGCGGTGAAGAGTTTCGGGGATATAACATCACCCTGTCTTACACCTCTCTGCAATTGGATAGGTTTCGTACTCTGGTTCTGTACTCGGATAGCCATCGTAGCCCTACTGTACAAGCACTTCAGCACTTCGATATAACGACAATCAACTTGGCACCGCTGAAGGGACTGCAGCACCGCCCAAATTTCGACGGAATCAAAAGCGTTGTCATAGTCCACATATGCCAGATATAGTGGCAAACTGTACTCTTTGGACTTCTGTACAATTTGCCGAAGGGTATGTATATAGTCTATGGTGCTAAAGCCCTATCGGAAATCGCCTTGTTCGGGAGGCTGGAAGTCGTCAAGTGTGCGCGCGATACGATTCGTAACGACTCTCGAAATCAGCACGTAGACGCGGCTCAGAAGGTAAATCGGTCTGTAGTACTTCAAGAGAGCGTTGTCATCTTTTTTGAAGAACAAGAGCACCGCACTTCTGCTCCACGCCTCCGGTGCAATGCCACCATGGAGGACGGAATTAAAGAGCTTCTGAAGGACTTCAAGTACCAGTTTTCCACCCGCTTTCAGAAGCTCCGCTGTAATTACATCCTCGCCTGGGGCCTTGCCGTTTTTAAGGTGCTGGAGAGCCATTCTAATCTCGCTCAGACTGACGTCCAGGATATCGTCGGATTAGTATTGGATAAGATTCGCTCTTGGATCGTTACTCACACTTGCGTGTGGCTCAAACGATGACGAGTACAGCTGTCCATAGAACTTCTCAATCTCACTCAAAATCTCAGGTATCCCGGAAACGATGCTGCCACACTCGGTCTTCAGCTTTGACAGTTGGTTCTTTCTGGCAGACAAATCTCTGACAAAGACTTTGGAGCCTTGGTTTCGCCCGATCGCTTCTTCAATACAAGCTGTATTGAAGTTGCGTAAGTCCCGCCGCATGCATTTGGAGATCTGTCTGTTCAGTTGCCTGTATGCTGTCAAATCTGTTGAAGAATATAGCCATATCCCGCCTTACAGCCATGAGATGGAGAGTGTGATCGGAGAGTTTTTGTGTTCTTCTGCGGCGGGTCTTGCAGAATTTAGCTCCGACCGCATGGACAGTTTTCACGAGCTTGTCATTCATATCGTCCGTTTCATCGCAGTCTCCTAGGCACTGAAAACGGTTTTGTAACTCAAGCTGAAATGTTTATGGACTTTGGAACAGAGCACGAGGGGGACGGAGCGTTGACTTCATTAGACGAGATCTCTCCAACTTAACGTTTTGGTTCAGTGTGCCTCTAACCTTTCGGTGATCGCTACCAGTTTTCATCCTAGCGATCACGGAGACATCACTGAACACTTGTCGTCTGGTCGTCATAATGAAGTCAATCTCATTATTTGTGGAACCGTCGGGGCTCGACCAGGTCCACTTCCTGTGGGGCCGCTTCTGGAAGAAAGAGTTCAACATAAGGAGTCCCTCTTTCTCCATGAAGTCGGCCAGCTGCTGGCCCCTTGGGTTCCGTTGCTCTATTCCAAAATTCCCTACTTTAGCTCACCGTTCTCTCTTGTGCCCATTTAATCCAATCGTAATAAACTCATGGCATAAACGGATGGCTCTAGATATATCCTCATACATATCCTCCACCTCCTCATCGGGGTGTGCCGAGGTTGGTGCGTAAACCTGTATGACCTTCAGCGAATACCGTTTGGTGATTTTGAGTATAAGGTACGCAACCCTCGTCATCACACTCTCAATCTTTACAACGTTGTTAACGAGAGACTTGTGGACGATAAATCCGACACCTCATTGGGACAGATGGTCACCCTCCCGGTGATAGAACAAGTTGCCGGATTCGAGAATTACCGTGTTCTGATCCTCTCTTCGTACTTCGGATAATCCTATAATATGCCAGCGTAACTTGTCTATCTCTTCTTCCAGCTCCACGATCTTCTCGTCAGTCTTCAGGGTGCGTGCGTTGTATGTTGCCAGGTCGAGTCGTCTTAGGTGGCAACTGAACCACCACCGGAGATTCTTGGCACCCCCTGCCCCGCCGTTACCATGGTTGCCACCGTGGCCAGGAATAGCGGGGCCGCCGGGGACTGGGGGCCGTTTCTTTGTTACTGTCATTCATAGGGGGTTTTTGCCATAGTTGCCACGCTTGGCGAGGGGGTTGGCAACTGCAGTTTTTTTATTGTAAGTTTGTTGTTATCAGGAAGATGCTGCTGCCCATCTCCTGCCTGTTTCCCTTAGTCGCCTTTTACAACACTAGTTTTATGAAACAATAATTGTATAATATTTAATTGCACCCACTGAAACCCACATCAAAAGTATTTGGTAAATTAAATAATAAATAATATATTTATAAATTCTTGTATGAAGTCGATTATCTAACGAATAATTAGAAAGATTTTGGCCTTAGAAAAAAAGGAGAGATCTTCAGCCAGGCAAGCCATTCTGTCTGGGAAGCGGCAACGCTTTTTTCGAAGCTGTACTTTATATAATGTTTTATTTCTGAATTTTGATAATGCGATTTAGGCTTCGATGTGTTTCGCTTGTGGCGCGACGACAACGCCGCCATATCACCCCCTGCTCAGACCGGAGGTCGATAGTGCAGTTCGATTGCCGGTGCGTCCATAATGCCGGTGGAGAATGCATGCTTTTTGCGTAAGGGCAAGTGACGCCGGTGCGAATGATTTGCCGCTGTATGTATGCCGTATTACGCATTTGCAAGTGATGCCGGTGAGAACTATGGACCGAAGTAAATAACTCACATACACACAGCCTGTAGTAACGAGTATATATACTTGCTCTATATGCCCTTCAGTCTAGAACACAACAGAAATAAAGCACTGCCATTTAATGACAGAAATAGTTAAGAATGTAATCCCTACTCTGTTGGACTCCTAGTTAGAAAAGGAGTCTTATCACTCAGAAAGATTTATTAAGTCTTTTTTTATATAGAAGAGGGGCAATCGAGCATGCGGCTCACCTGATGGTAAGTGACTACAGCCACCCATGAACAACTGCAACATCAGGGGAACCAGGGGAATTGCAGATGCGTTGCCGGCCTTTTAAAAAGGATTAGGCTCTTTTCTTGGAAGTCTCTAAGTCGAATCGGTCCGGAAAAATCGCTGATGGTAATCGATTCCACAAGGAAGTTGTGCGAGGGAGAAAACTTCTTCTAAAGCACACAGTGGTGGACCGCTAATCATCCAGATGGTATGGATGGTATCGCGAGTTTTGTCGCGATGTGTGATGGTGAAATTGAGCGGCTGGAATAAGTCCGAACAATTCCTCAAATCACTCAATCGCTGGCACTAGGGATGTTGCATCCCTACGTAGCGCCAGCGTATCGAGCCGATCAGAAAGAACTCGGTCGTCGACGATTCGAACCGCTCGGCGCTGGATGCGGTTAAGTGTAAGGAGCTGGCACTGGGGTACCCCGGCCCAGAGATGAGAACAGTATACCATGTGAAGGGTACAGGGGCAAAACAAGGAATGTCACTAAAACAGGTTTTGGTGTAATTAACATTTTAATGTTTGAAAGTTTATAACTTTGTCTTACATATTAATTGTTACAAAACCACTAATGGGAACTTTAGTTTATCTTACAGAGATCAGCTGTGGATACAAATAATCTTTTGGCAAATATTAACAAATATGTATAATTTTAAAAATTAAAGTAATTAACTTTTATAAAGTACTAAAACATGGAATGTCCTATATAACCCATACAAGGAATGTCCAAATCTAGTACTATGTATGTGTAATACCTTCAAAAATAGACTTGTGCTTCAACAGAACAAAATCTTTTTAAGTCCATAAGGTCTTTGTGCTTGTCTGCACTAACTGGCAAATAATCTTGGTAGGCAAATCAAATTAATTGCTACATTCCGGTTGATTCGCTCTTCTATTATTTAATATGGGTGACTTCTCCCATAAACTCGATGAAGAATGAACCTTGGATGTTATCTCACACTCATTATTTCTCTTTGAGCCTGGATTGGAAAAGAGCATTTTTCATGTACTCATTCTGAAAAAAATCTTAAATTTCCTTATAATTTCACTCTTACCCACTTCAATAACTACCAGAGAATTTGGCGATTTATTTTTAGCAAGTCATACCAATGGTATGGGACTTCCATGTGAGTTTTTAAATTGATCAGGCCCATATTCTTGTCGCATTCTAAATATGAATGTCCTCTAATGGGGTATGTTATTTTAATGGAGTCCAAAATTTTCATTACATGTATGGAGTGTAGAGTAGCAGGAGTACCATCTCTATATATGAAAAGTATCTCTAAAAACGCGTACAATAAGGGTGGCGCTGCAGTCGCATAGGATAAATTAAAAAAAAGCGCCAAAATTAATTAGAATAAGATGGCGAAATAAACAAGGACCTACCAATTCACTTGGTTTTGTACTACGTAAATAGTTGAGGTTTTGTATACTGGCATTTTACTAACTACTCTAATCATGAAATTTTTTAAATATTTGAATTCAGCTGACTTTTCACTTCGTCTACAATAGCTATATTCATATCGTAGTTTTTCAGACGCCTGCGCTATTGTGGTGGGTTTTGGAACCTCTATTTTCAGTATATAGTGGGACACTTTTTCAACTTTCGCACCTTATAAGATGATTCTCCTTCTACACAACAATCCACAATTACATGGATCACAAAATGAATGAACACAGTATAGTTCTTGTTTTGTCCTCCTGTAGAGTCATAAAATATTTCTAAGTGCTTCACACAATGATCTAAATGTTTTTTTTAAATAGTGAAAAATAATTGACAATTTTTTATTAATTTAATAATACACTATTAAATACATGTGCAAAAAATATCGATAATGGCCAACATCGATGTTTTGAGTAGGATAAACATCGAACATTGATGTCATCATCAATATTTCTACAACATCGAGCATCCTTAATCTGACATTGACAGTTGGACATTCCATGTAACGTTCCGTTTCACTAGGGACATTCCCACTTTTACACATGTACAGGGTTTTGAAATATTGAAAATATGAAGGACTATGATGGTTTTTATGCTTTTTACATAATGCTACATAGAAATACGCGCGAAAACCTAAGTGTTGATATACTTAATTTATATTTGAAGTTTTTGTGACATTCCTTGTTTTGCCCCTGTACCCTTCATGTGAGGCCGAACTTGCTCATTGTAAAGTTGCAAGCGATGTGCCGGCATGAAATACTGTCTCGCTCTACTGAGCATGCCAAGCTTTCTAGAGGCCAATTTGGCCTTCCCTTCCAAGTGATTACAAAACTGCACACTATTCGTCGTATATGTCGACGCCGAGTATTCCGATGCTAGCTGAGGCAGCAAGGGGAGTGCCTTGAAAATGAGTAGATACGACATATGGGTTCTTTTGAGCGGCACACGCGCAAACTTGTGTCTTCTGGGGATTGAACTGGACTAGATGTAGTCGCCCGCAATCCGAGACTTTGTTCATCAAAGACTCGACTTCAGACACAAGTTTGTCCCGGTACTCGGCGAGGTTTTCCCTAGAAATCCAAGGCCGGTGTATAAGGCATCACCAGTGCTGTCGTCTGCATAGCAATGAATGTTACCAGTTTGCAACATATCATTGATATGCAGGAGAAACAGCGTTGATGATAGCACGCAGCCTCGTGGAACACCAGCGTTGATTGGCTTGAAATCAGAGCATACACCGTCAACTACGACCTTGATGCTCCGATCAGCAAGGAAACTGGTGATTCATTTGCACAAATTCTCGGGAAGCCTATAGAAAGGAAGCTTCGAAAGAAGCGCTTTCTGCCAGACCCGATCGAAGGCCTTCGCTATGTCCAAACTAACGGCCAATGCCTTTCCCTTGGACTCTACTGCCTCCACCCATCTATGGGTCAGGTAGACCAGAAGATTACCAGCTGATCGACCCCGACGAAAACCGTATTGGCAGTCACTAATCAGCTGGTGATCCTCAAGGTAATTCATGAGCTGGCAGTTTATAATGGATTCCATTATTTTGGAGAACAAGGAGGTGATGGCCTGTAGTTGATCGGGTCTGAGCTGTCGCCTTTTTTAGGGATCGGGTGGACCAAAGCTGTCTTCCATGAATTTGGGACTACGCCTTGGGAGTACGAGTACCGAAAAAGACGCGTTAAAACTAGTGCCAACTCCGGAGCAAACGTCTTCAGCACAATGGGAGGGACTCCATCGCGCCCTGCTGCTGACTTGCTGACGTCCAGGGAGATGAATGCTTTGTGAAACGAGCGCTGTGTAAAGCGCACATCCGGCATGGAGCACTCACACCACGGGATGGTCGGCGGTGTATTCTTCCCGTCATCTAGAGTCGAGTTGGACGCGAAGAGAGGGCTCAAAAGATCGGCTTTCACCGGGCCAGTGTCCTCTCTGTGCAGAGATGAAAGAGATGGCTGACAGAAGTTCCTTTGTATAGCCTTGGCGAGAGACCAGATGCAAGGGTTCGCGAAGGAAGGCGAACTAGCTTCTCGCCAATTCTACCGATGTGCTCAGACCTTGCCTTGGCAATGACACATTTGCAGGACCTGGAGGTGGAATTATACTTCTTTTTAAGAGCGCTGTTTTTTACATCCCGAGACGTTGATGCGTCAGCCCAGACCCGGTAACACTTCTGCTTATATGATGATTTTACAGGAGCGACCAAACCATGGCTAGAATCTGCCTTCGATGGGCACCACAGACGATGGAATAAAAAGTTCCATACCCTGTAGTACCACATCAGCAACAGAATCAGCAACAACGCTGGGACCTTCCGGAGAGAAGCAAACCCCCAAGGGTAGAATGCAAAAAAAGTCCGCGTCCAGTTCCAATCGGCCGACCTATAGTGCCAAACACGGCGGCAAGGTGCAGATCGCAACTGCGTTTTGAGTGTGAGTGGCACCGTACTCCAGATCAGACAATGGTTCGAAGAGACCAGAGGGGCATGGACGGAGACCTGATATCCGTCCGGATGAGAGGTCAGGAGAAGGTCCAATAGGAAAGGTACTTGATCCTCCACATCTGGGATGCGTGTAGGCGAAGTAACTAGTTGTTAGACCATATACCAAGGAAAATTTTTATACAGATCTACCCGCGTGATCAGTTAAACGAGAACCAAGCCATTCAGCGTGATGGGCGTTAAAATCGCCATGCATCACGATCTCTGCGGATGGAACCTGTTGTAGCAGGGAGTCTGCAGCCATTTGGACGTGATCGATGAGTCGGTCTGTGTCGGCATTACCGCTACGGGACCTATAGAGGCACCCGTAGACGCAGAGATGGTCGTCGCTCTCTACGCGCAGCCATGTGATGGACAGGTCCGTACCTTCAAGACTGTCAAGACGTCGAAAACAGATGTCCTCTCTGACGTATACGCAAACTCCAGCCCGGGGCACAAAGGAGTGTTCTAATTTGTACCCCGGGTAGGAGAGATATGAAGTATCAGCCGGAGAGAACACCTGACTCTCGGTTAAAAATAGCAAGGCCGGCTTCGCCGTCTCTAGATGGTAATGGACAACGTTAAGATTGGAATGAAGTCCCCTGATGTTGCGAAAACGCACGGATAGCGTGAAAGGGGTCGCCTTGGTCTTATTGCCACGCTTGCCCTGAGCAGTATTAGTTGCGAGCGGAATTTTGTTCCCCCCCCCCCAGAATATGCGGGGAATCCTGAGCACCCACGCTCAGGAGTGGAGTAGTTTGGTCGTGAATGCTCAGCGAGGGATTTTCCAGGGGTGCTGGTACCCTGGGGTAGTCTGTTATTTAATAATTAAAATAATTCCGCTAACATGTTGATGGGGGGGGGGGGGGGGTGATTAATTGGGCCTCAGGCCACCTTCACTCACCAAGCGCAACGCAGAGGTATACCTCTACTTCACGCTGGTATTATGTGAGGTCGTGGTACCACCCCGGTTCGAGCCTGCCCATCCGTACGACAGCAAAAGCTGCCGCGTGGCTCTACCACTGTTAAAAAAGTCGACCTAAAATAATTTTATTTTATTTATTTATTCTTTATTGCACCAAATATCAATATTTGTACAAAAAGCAAGCTTAATGCTATATGACATTCTCTACCAGCTAACCTTGTGTAGAACAGAGAGTGAGTTTGGGCAGTTAAGTTGTCATGATATAATACAGTACAAATATATACATGCAACACATACATAAAATACGTACATATATATAAAATATATATAATTCATATACATACGTAAACCAGTGAGAAAAACCAGTTCAGTGCTGGCGAGGCGAAATTTAGTCGTGAAAGTAATTCAAGGAGTACGTCGTGATCGACACAATTGAATGCGTTTCAAAAGTCAATAAGGACAAGAACAGTCAAAGATGACCTATCCATGCCATCTCTAAAGTCTTTTGTAACTTGAAGTAATGCTGTGGTTGTACTGTGTCCCGGCCGGAAGCCAGATTGGTATGTACTAAGTAAATTGTATTATGAAATGAAAGAGGTGACTTCTTTTAGTACCAGTGATTCAAGTGCTTTGGAAAGAAACAGCAGTATAGAAATAGATCTAAAGTGGGAAGGAAGCGATGGATTTGGTACTTTAGCAAGTGGGAAGACAAAAGATTTTAGAAAACTTGGGGAAAACACCATTGGAAAGTGAGAAATTGAGGATGTGAGTGAGAATTGGAGTAATAATATCGAGTATGAGAAGTATCATAGATCTACTCACCTCATCATAGCCGTTTGCGGAATATTTTATTGAAAGTATGGCTTTTCTAGTATCCTCATCAGTCACTGAACTGAAGTTAAAAGAATTACTCGATAGCAATGGCATGGAATTAAGTTCCTGGAGAGTCGTAATTTTAGTGGAATAATGCAGACGCGAAGCAGAAGAGAAGTGTATGTTTAAGTCATTGAGTGAAATATTTGGAATTAGAGAATTGGAATGTGATTTTCCAAATCCCAGGGAATTAAGAAACTTCCATGTGGTTGCAGAAGAGCAGTTTACAATACTATTGTGGATGTAGCGGCGTTTGGCAGTTCTTACCATCTGATTACAGCGGTTTTGTAATAAAATATAAATAGTATAAATGGTTATATTTTTATCAATTCATAGTAGTTCTCTCTTTTAAACATAGCTTCTGTTATAGTAGTTAGGATACCACCCAGGGATGAAATATAATAAGGGTATATTGTTCGTGCAAGTTGAAATTTGTATACATTGCAGCTGGGGAGCTTTTGTGTTTAATATCATATTTGTAAATGCAGACCATTATGTCCAGCAACATAAATAAAGCAGGTGTTTTATGAAAATTGCAATGCCATCATTAACATAAGACATTTCATGGAATAAAGTTTATTTTAAATACATCGTAACTGATATGTTCCGTTACTATCCATAAAAGCTTTTTAAAAACACGAAAGTAATAGAACAAATTGTTGAGATTTTTTTTTAAATATTTTTTGATTTTGACAATGAATTAAAACATTGTCATTCATTTATTCATTGTAGCAACTCAAAACTCCACTGTAGAACATCTGCTACCGGTGCGGTGGTGGCGAATTAGCAATTGCGATTTCTTTTTATTGACGGAAGCGTGGCGCAGTAGTCGGAGCGGTATGGCCTAGGGCTGCAGTAGTAGAAACCACACAAAAATAGAACTAAAAATTAGAGAAACATTTCACTAAAATTGTACCTGAAATTAAAATATATAAAACTATAAATTTATTAAATAAGTTAAATTACAACAAGGCGACAAGCACATAATAAGTAAAAAACATTTTAGGAAATGTATACCGTTACGGTCCAAACTTTAACAATGTTTTATTGTCGCTAAGTGCCCGTGAGTTTATCAGTTTTTCTTATAAAGTAAGAAACCTTCCTGTTTTTTTCAAAGTTTGTTTACGTAAAGTATCTTACGGAATATAAAAATGGAAACAATTTCGATTTATTACGAGCGACTTTTTGGTAATTTTTGAAAATGCACTATAAAGTTCCTATATATCGAATTACCTTGGCTAGAGTTAGAAAAGGTGATACCTAGCCAGATTCCTAAAAGGTATTTATCAAAACGTAACGACGAGTGGATGGTGTATGCATCAACTGTATGCTTATGCATAGTCATCTACCTCCACCATCAATCAAAAGATACAGTACAGAATGCGTTGTCACCTTAGCAGCATTAAGCTGTAACTGTCCTCCCCGGTAGTGTCAAATCACTCGTACTGCCGCTATAATACAGCTGCAGCGTGGCTCTATCATGTATACTAATGATAAATAAATCTTTTTGGTCGAGTTGTTCATAACTAAAGGTCGTGTCCGTAGTTAAGGGATTTCATAGCCATGGTCACTATAGCTCTCCACTTTGTACGGTCCTCAGCTTTTTGCATTGCACTTGTAAGTGGAAGGCCATGGAGTGATTGGGCCTGGTCTGATCAGTAGCTACATGTTCGGCCGTGTAGTCTTTATTTCTTAAAAAGATTATCCAAGTTATTAGGCAGGCGTCGGGAAATGTATTCATAGTAACTGAGAATTCATGGTTCATTCACCTTTCTGGTAACACGAAGTAAAGAGTCTGGTATCAACACCAAGCTTCTTCAAGATTGACTTGTTTATACTCTTCGCAGTCCGTAGTATCCGAAGCATCCTTCTCAAATACCATAATTGGAAATAAATAAGTACTTAAAGAAAATGGTAAGATTTTATATGTGGTAGAGCCTTGCTGCAGCTATATTAGTAGTATCGTTGTTGCACGAAAAGGTCGGCTCGACCGGGGAAAGACACACTCTCACAGAATGCCAGCGTAAAATAACAGCTTAACACTGCTGTGTGTCGTATGGTGAGTGTAGATAACTGGAGACCCCTTTTACTGGAAAAGAGGCATTCCATCTTAGTCCTCACGTCTGACAACGCATCTACATTTTAAGTCGCAAACGAGGATAAATGTGGATGTCTAATGGCCACAGCAACCACTTACCATCAGGGGGACTATGTGCTCGTTTTTCACCCTATCCTATATAAAAAAAATTAAAATACACTGTTGAGAACAGGCCCTTTCATTTGTAGCAGGGTTTTAGGGCGGTTGACCTACTTTGAATGTATTCTAAATGTTTTCTGATGTATCAGACACGCAAAAAGTAAATGCTGTGGTTCATAGAAACTTACATTCATTCATGATTAAGAATCAAAATGGAGATGAGTTGTGTCTCCTCAGGATAGGATAGAAAACCTCGTTACCAATATGTCTCCGGTTCTCTACTCACTCCGGTTCACTCACAAGAAACAACAAAAGGGAAAGCACACAGCCCACCTGATGGTAAGTGGTTGCTGTGGCCCATAGACATTTACATCTATCAACGTTTGCGAATCTAAATGCAGATGCGTTGTCACCCGTGAGGACTAAGATGGAAAGCCTAGTTTCCAGTAAAAAGGGTCTCCAGTTCTCTACACTCACCATAAAAAACACAGCAGATTTAAGTTATTTAGTATTTTACCATTTTTTTAATAATAAATATATGAATATCTTGCAAGAATATATTGCTATTTTATTTTTCATTTTTGCAATATAAACATTAATTATTAATTATTTTATTTACTTTTGATAATTAAGTTACTAGTTTTAGTTTCTAATATTTCTATTTATAGTTTTTAATATTGTATACAATAAAATATTGTATATAATGTTATGTATTAAATATTATCCGTCTTATGTATCATATTCGAAAAAATTCACTTTTTAACTACGCAATATTTCACGACAGGCTTCCTGTGTATTTTTGTCACACAAGTAGGCATACATGTTTGGATCACATATTTCGTCCCTTTATAGTAATTGCGGCCATATACGTAAAACATAGAGAGTGCCTTTACTCCCCACTCAAGAGGTTATTGAAACATATGACTTGGAAGTTGTGGAAATGTTTCAAGAAGTTTGAGAACGCTAAGATGTAAGATGAACCATATAATAACTTCAACGATATTTATATTATAATGATTGCTGCAATCAAATAGTCAAACTATTTACAATGATTTAAAATCAAGAAAGTACGTTTACTCCTAAAACAACTATAAATACATATTTAAGGCAAAAAAATTACAACATAATTTAATTTTAATAGGATCCTTTGTTTTACTCATTCATTCAATAAATTACATCATGGTTAATATTTCTAAATCCACTAGCAATAGCTACTAGATTACTACATGAAAATATTTTATTTATACCAATACGTATGAATCCTTGTGACGGCGACCATTTGACCTGTTTATTTTTATGATAGCAAAGAAAGGCTCAGTTCATGTGCCTTTCTTTGGCATTATTAATGATGTTTACGTAACATTTCACATACAAATCATAACTTAACAAAGTCGTTAGGTTAACATTTGTATGCGAAAGTACCTACTACTACGCTTTACGTGGTGGAGCCCCGCTGCAGTTCAATTATGGTTGCAGTCCGAGTGGGTCGGGTCGACAGGGTAGGACCGAGCTCTCACAGAAACTAGCATAATGAAATAGCAGCCTAATGCTGCTGTTTTCGAATGGTGAGTGTAGAGAACCGGATACCCTTTTTACTTGTAACGAGGCATTTCATCTTAGTCCTAAAGGGTTACAACACATTTGTGTTTGATTTACCATCAGGGGGACTGTGTGTCAAATTATCCCTTAAAAAAGAGTTGCGATCTCTTCTTAAGTGTAAACATTTATTGTCATATTGCATTGGTGCCGGAAGGGGTTGAACCCGGGTTGCTCGCTTACTGTGAAATTTATAGTGAACGCTTAGCCTCTGAACAACTACGGCTCTTGTAGGATTTAAATAGGTAGTAACTTCCTGTAAAAGGATGTAGAGATTTATCTTAAAACAAAATAATAGATTTAATTGCATCTGTCACTAATTTTACCACATCCAGGATTGATTAATAGAGATGCCGATAGGCATTAAGTCCCCAATCCGTAATCTTTTATTTAATAAGGCTTTCAATAAAGAAAAAATAAATAAATTAATAGAGTAATATTGAAAATGACGTAAGAAATATATAGCCTTTATTCTCTTTATCTTTTATATACCTTAAAAGTATATAAAGTAGTACTTTTAATATACCACTGTGCGTGTCCGTGTGCGTGTGCGTGTACGTGTCCGTGTGCGTATGCGGGTGCGTGTGCGTGTGCGTGTGCGTGTGCGTGTGCGTTCGCGTGTGCGTGTGCGTGAGCGTGTGCTCGAGCGCGTGCGCGTGCGCGTGCGTGTGCGTGCACGTGTGCGTGTGTATGTGCGTGTGCGTGTGCGTGTGAGTGTGCGTGTGAGTGTGCGTGTGCGTGTGCGTGTGCGTGCGC
>CAVLGL010000091.1:11738186-11745686 GCA_963668995.1 Parnassius mnemosyne | reverse complement strand
TGATTCGTTTTTTGTAATGCGTGCAACAAGGGAGTGGAATGACTTGCTGGCGTCTATCTATCCGTCAGAATACAAATTGGACCACTTCAAGGCAATAGTGAATAGGCTTTTATGACGCATAGACAGCGCGATTTACTATCCAAGGCTACAGTACTAATTATCATCAGGTGGGATTTTGGTCCAGTAGCCTTATAATAAATAAAAAAAATATAGTATGTTACAATGTTGCAAAAATAATAGTTTTTATTTGTACAAAGAATTCAAAAACACTTGTTATTATTATCCCTATCCAAATAGAAATTTTATAACCAGGTTCTCATTTTTTTTTATTGTTAAAATTCTAATAAAGTACGCTTCGAGACGAGGTAAAGTTAGGGGGTTTTTGGTTAACACAGTTACAGACTACCAGCTGCAACATGTCAAGAAAAAATTAAAGTTGTTAAAAAATTACTTCGCGTACATCCGCTCGATAAAATAAAATGATGTGTCTTACCTAGTTTGAAGAGCACCTCCCGCCCTCCCTCAATTGCGTGCACTATCACCGTCACCACTAATCCCAACACCACTACTCCCAACACCAGTGGTGTGTAATCCCCCTTCTTGTTCATAAATTCCGTTGTTAGACAATAAACTTTTCATATAAAACAAGAATGACAAATAAACTTACTACTAACTAGTTGTAATCAACTTTGAGTAAAGGCCAAAGGGTAATTACACTCTTCAGCGTATCGCCGGCGGAGGAAGTTGTTCACAGTTTTGCGTTCGCATACGACTGAACTCGAAGAGTACAGCAATGGAAACTATTAATAAAAATTAAATTGTTTTGATTTCTGTGCCATATTATTACAACCGAATTCGCCGTACCATTCGGAAAGGAAATGTTTTCATGAATCCTCCCTGAATCGCAGCGCTTTTGTTAAAAGGAGTAATTTTGATATCCCAAATTATATACTATTATGAACCTCCCCCTCAAAAAGGGATTGTAATAAAGCCTTCATTCATTCATTTACTCATCACCGTCTACAAGAGTCCACTGCTGAACCCAGGCCTATCTCATACATTGCCTCATAGGAGAATATTTGCACCTTTTTTATAGGATAAGGGTGACAAACGAGCACACAGTCCACCTGATGGTAAGTGGTTGCTGCGGCCCATAGATATCTACATCTATCTTCTATTACCAATCAAAATGCAGATGCGTTGTCACCCGTGAGGTCTAAGATATAATGCCTCATTTCCAGTGTAAAGGGTCTCCGGTTCTCTACACTCACCAAACGAAACACAGCAGCGTTAAGCTGCTATTATACGCTGGTATTCTGTTTATTTTTTTTATTTATTTATTTATTTATTTTGCATAATGTGTGTGTTTTACAGTTGTTATAGAAAATATAGTACAACACATTAACCATTTCTGGTGTACAAAATTATTGAATTTTATAAACATTAAGTATGACATTATGAATTTATGAAAAATTACAAAAAAAATACGTACATTGCATAAGAAATAGCAAAAACAAAAAATAATGCGACCTAATTAAAAAAAAACATTTACTACTATTTGCATTATCATATCATTAATATTTATAATTTCATGTCACATTATAATATATAATTACCAAAATATTATTATTAAAAAAAATAAAGGTAATTATTGTTTTTCCAACAACTCGCTAACCGAATAAAAAGATTTATTAACTAGCCACTTTTTCAACTCGTTCCCGAAACGCTTCATTGGTAGTAATTTTATATTATTGGGTATTGCGTTAAACACTTTTATGCACATTGCATAGCAATTTCTATGATAATTTACTGTTTTTGGTATTTTATCAATGACTAATTTATCTGGATTCCTAAAGGGTTTGGACTTGATAATATCTCCAGCAGTTGTAAACAGCTCAGAATTATTTTTCACAAATTTTGCTGTTTCAAGGATGTATATGCAAGGAAGTGTTAACACTTTTAAATTTATAAATATTGGTTTGCACGATTCATGTGGGGCCATATTATATATTGCACGTAGACATTTTTTTGCGCAATGAAAACTTTATTGATGTCTACAGAATTTCCCCATATTATTATACCGTAGCTAAGTATACAATAAACGTATCCGTAATACGCCATAAGAGCTGTTGATTGCGATGCCGTCTTTCTAAGGTTCCGTAATATGTAAACAAAGCGGTTAAGTTTATTACATATTTTTTCTATGTGGGTTTTCCAGTTACAAAATGTATCCATATGTATACCGAGAAAGGAAATTTCTTGTACTTGTTTTATTTGTTCGCCATTGTATACAATATTTAACTTTGTTTCATTATTTTTTTTATTAAAAAATTGTATTAACTTGGTTTTGCTTATATTTATATGTAAATTATTATGTTCTAACCATTCAATTATAAATTTCAAAGAAATATTAATGTCATTTACAAATTTACCAATGTCTGATTTTTTGTTACATGTCATTAGCATAGCAATATCGTCTGCAAATAAAGTCAATAAATTATTCGTTACATAAGAGATATCATTAATATAAAACAAAAACAAAAGTGGACCAAGTACACTGCCCTGTGGCACGCCATAGCCATTAATTAGGTACGGTAATTCATACTGCTCAAGTTCTTTATAATAACTTAACCTTGAAATTTCAACACTTTGTTTTCGATCTTTAAGATATGATTCTATCCAATTTAATGCCGGTCCGCGAATGCCTAAGTTGTCGAGTTTGTTTAGTAGAAGTTTGTGTGAAACGAAATCAAAGGCTTTGCTCATATCTATGAATATTACAGAAGTGTGGTTTTTGTCATCTAAATTATTAACAACATTTTTTACAAGATGAAAACATGCATGGGTAGTTGATATTTCTTTGGAACCCAAATTGTTCATTTATTATTATATTAAATTTTGAGGTGAATTCTATTATACGCTTATACATTGCTTTTTCAAATATTTTGGAAAAAATAGGCACTAAAGTTATGGGGCGATAATTACACATATTACGTTTATCATCTTTTTTATGGAGCGGTTTTATTATAGATTTCTTTAAACTCTCTGGAAATTTGCCATTAGTAAAAGAAAGATTAATGAGGTAGGTTAAAATTTGTACTAATTCTTTACTGCAACATTTTATTATTTTCGTGGCAACTGAATCATATCCCACTGCGTTTGTGTCATTCAATGACCTTATTATATTCATCACATCGGCATAACCATATGGCTTCAAAAAAATACTGCTAGATATAGTAGTTTTATTTGTGTTAATATATTTATTAGTTGGAGATCTATTAGTTAGACTAATGAAATATTCATTAAATGACTCGGCGATTTTAGTAGGATCTGTAATTAATTTATTGTCAACCTCTATTCCATTTATAAATAAGTCTTTATTACTTTTATAAGATCCCTGTTTAACGACTTTCCAAGCAGCTTTACACTTATTTTTTGAATTTTTCACAAACTTATAGTTATTAATTTTTTCAGACAGGCGAAAACATTTTTTAAGGAGTTTTGTGTATTTTATGTATTTAATTTTGTTTTCATTATTATTGTGTTTGTAATATTGTAACTGTAGTTTTCTTTTCGTTTTACAACTAATCTTTAAGCCTTTAGTCAACCACCTAGGTTTAGATGGTTTGTTCAGAATTTTAATGCGCGTCTGAGGAAAGCACAATTCATACATTAGCAGGAATAGTTCATGAAAATTATCAAATGCAATATTTATGTCATTTTCACTATAAACATGTGACCAATTTATACTACACAAACATTCATTAAATTTTGTAATATTATCTTCACAGTAGTCCCTTTTGAAGATAAAGTAATGTTTCAAAGGGCTACAGATTTGTTGTTCTACAGGTACATGTAGCATTTGCGCTGTATTGTGGTCTGACAATGCTAATTCCAATAATTCCCCGTGAGCATTGTAGATGTTACTAATTATATGATCTATACAGGCATTAAGTCTTGTGGGTTTGTCAATGTGAGTTATTAAGCTATAGTTCAATAAAATATCCAAAAAAATATTATTTGTGCTACTATGTTTGAGAGTATCGATATTAAGGTCTCCTGCTATAATTATTTTTTTTTTATTCTGTTCGGTTAAGTCATACAAAAACGTGTTAAACTTATGTAAAAATAATTGAATGTTAGAGCTGGGTGTTCTATATAAACATATGACGACGATTTTGTGGTTTATTATTTCAATCCCGCAACATTCAAAAGATTCGTCAGTAGCATATTTTTTAGGTATTTCTAGATGTTTATATTGCAAGTTCAGTCTTACTAATATACATACACCTCCTCTATTATGTTTCTTATGCCTGCAGTACATTAATGCTACATTATAGTTATTAATACTTACGTTTGATTCACACCCATTTGGAATGAAGGTTTCTGACAGACAAACTACGTCGGGGCGAATTTGGATAAGAGCTTCCTCGAGCAGTTTTTTCTTACTGTAAATGCTAGCTATATTTTGATGCATCAGTTTTAGTACATACTTACTAGTGTTGGGTACGAAAAAACGTATGTGGCTTAGTTTTAGATTTAGGTGGTAGTACTGTAAAGTATGATGTTATTTTTTGCTGTTTTTTTGTTGGCGTTTTATGAATTATATTTGTAATAGGTAAGAAGTAGGATGAAATTTTAGTCTGTGTTTTTTTTTGGCGTATTACGACGTACGATTTTTTTTGTGTGTCAACGTTATAACGGCATACTTCCCTGCGTATATTTCCTCTTATTACTTTGGAACGTTGCATAAAACTTAGAAACTTTAAATTGTA
The DNA here is from genome assembly GCA_963668995.1 of Parnassius mnemosyne. Taxonomy (NCBI): domain Eukaryota; kingdom Metazoa; phylum Arthropoda; class Insecta; order Lepidoptera; family Papilionidae; genus Parnassius; species Parnassius mnemosyne. The sequence goes on along the minus strand of CAVLGL010000091.1, from coordinate 11,740,911 downwards.
GTAATTTAGATTAATAATTTGATTAATTTTTTTACATAAATCATATCTTTTCAATGTCTTAGTATATTCGATAAAGTGGCAATTTTGGTATTGATTACATGTTATTTTCAGTATATTATTAAGTTTCCATTCATTTAAGTACATATTTGTGCGAATCCCTAAAACTAATACAAGACACTCTTTATCTATTGTTTTTAGAAAGCTACTTAACTCTATAATTATTTTATAAGGGTTTTTATCATGTTCTCCAACACTTAAAACAATGCAGTCCTTTGATGTGACATTAAATAATTGGCATGTTTTCAAGATTTCTTCAGTGTCTGCTTTTGGTTTGATAAATGACTCAAGTTGATAATGTTCGTAAGGTGTATTCATTCTTGATGTTCGTAACAAATTTGCCAATCCTATACATTGTTGTCCTCCAGTTATATATAATGTTTTTTTATGAAGTACGGATGGTAATTTCGACGATGTTTTATAGTTTGGTTGTATTTGGGTGAATGTTTCATTGCTTTGTTGTATTTCGGGAGAACTGTTATTTCCGGAAATGTTGGTAAGTTGTTGATTCTGCATATTATTTTTGTTTTCTGAAGATGATTTTAGCCCGGTTTCAAACTCACGCTCTTTATCGAATGTTGTGTTTGATGCACAAGCAATTGTTTGATTTATGTTATTTCTTGCAATATATCGTTTTTTTTTATTTGTTGACGGTACTGTTCTCTTTAAGTGCTGTACTGGACTTTTGCATATAGTTCTTAGTGTATTATTTTGGGTGCTTAACTTGTTTATTTCTTTTTTTAACTGGCAATTTTCTATAATTACATTTTCTAACTCATTTTGTGTGCTGTGCAATTGTGAAGTTAAATCGTTTATTTTCTGTTTTAATTCATCTATTAGAGTATACTTATGTAAATGTGTAGACAGGTCAAAGCTTCTTTGTACCATTTCTGAATCCGTGGAACATGAAGATACGTTAAGTCCGTCGTTATCTAATGATTCACAAGATTTGGATTTAAATAATTTTTTAGGTCTTAAAGTAATGTTTTCATACTCCTCTTCCATCGTGTGTGGATACAGAATACTAATATTATTCGTAATTAACAAATGTCTTGAAGCGAATTTGAGATTTATTGGTTATACTAAATTCGTCACATTAGTTCCTGTTGTTGGCACCTATGGATTGAGTATTGTAATCAAACAAATAGGTTTATGATGCAACGCCCTCTTTTATGAAGGTTAAGAACTGTGAGAACGTGGTCCTTCCCCTGTTGTGCCGACCCATTCTTGCTACTACTATACTACTAATATAGCTGCAGCATGGCTCTACCACGTTTTTTATTATCACAGTTTTTTATTATTTTGAGTGATTTTAAGAGAGCCTACCACTAATTTTTTGTATCAGTTTCTTTCTGTAGCCTTCTCACGATATCCAAGGGATGATGTTATGGGGGAGTGCATTGTCTTACGCCACCACTACACGGCTAATAATAATTTTAAATTAAATATATGCACATTGCATTTTATTTTAATAAAGCTACATTACTTATTATGGTCATATAGAAAGAATGAACGAGGAAAGAGTAACAAAGCAAATTTATGTTTCAGAAGTGAACGGCAGAGTCGAGAAGGGACGCCCTAGACGAAGATTTATCGACCAAATCGGTGATACATTAAAAATGGGCCAGATTAGGAGTACCCTAAACTGACGAGCGTGTATGCGTATGTAAAGGAGGCGAGAGAGGTGTGTCAGGATCGCGCCAAATGGAAGTCCGTAGTTTCTGCCTACCCCTCTGGGTGACAGGCGTGAGTGTTTGTGTTGTGTTGTTGTTTTATATTTAACTTCTGTACTGTTACTTCATCATATTTGACGTGAAATAATTTACTATATGAATCTAATAGGTATATAAAACATATATAGTTTGAGGTAATCTGGATTTTTGGTAGTGTTAATAGCGTTTCTGATGTCTTTAAAAGTAAATGTTCGAAATCCACATCAAATTATATTGCATTATGTATGTTTATTTCACACATGATTATTTTACATGTGAGCTAAAGGATATTCTGATTCAGTGGTCCTTTCCTTTACAATTTGTTATATCATACATCAAAGCTGTCAATTACCGCATACGTCGCCATGCCGATGATGTTAGTTTAGTTTAATTTTAGAAATAAATTAAATAGATGTTGAATATTTATTAATAAAATTACGACTTAAATATGTAATATTTATATTGTAGTAGTATTTATTATTGGTAATAAAATGCAGGTGGCTCAGGACCGTGCTTTGTGGCATTCTTTGGGGGAGGCCTATGTTCAGCAGTGGACTTGTGAAGGGCTGTAATGATGATAATGAATGATGAATAAAATGATATTGACAAAAATGATTTTATTATAAATATAAAAATGTTTACCTTATCCATTCCATTACAGACTATAAAAGTCTAAAGCCTCAGAGCTAAACACCTAGGGCCTACCCCATAGGTTATTTCATAGGGGAAATGTAGAAATAGCTGCCACGTTTGGCAGTTTTGTTTTTACTGCTGCCCATCTCCTGTTTCAGTTTTCCCCTTTTGCATCTTACGACAGCCAATGGACAATATGGGGAAGTGGATATTTCTTACACCGCCACTACACGGTCTATAAAAATGTTTAGGAACACTAGTTTTCATCATTCATCATCTTCATTACAGCCCCTCACAAGTCAACTGCTGAACATAGGCCTCCC